>CAJNSZ010002565.1:0-14885 GCA_905329745.1 Rotaria sp. Silwood2
ATGGTGATAACTAACTCATGAGCCATAGAAAATATAATCGAATCGATTCGAAAATTAATAGAAAGATTACATAAAGTGCTATAGATTTTATTCTGCAGAAATCAGGATACAGTCTTCTATAGATTTCCATAAAGAGTCCTTTGAAGACAAAAAGAAAAAAAATTTCGAAAACTCCCGTAGGAAGACACGAATTTTTCGTAAATTCTTGTTCGCTATACGGACCACAAGGCGCACAAGAAGCTTTCAAAAAGAATATTTTATGACTTTTAAAAGTTTTTTATGGAGTGGGATAGATATTCAGTTATCGCGTAATACCGGACGAAGTTCACTTTACATGATAAAGCTTTTCTATGAATTTTTAAAACAATCAAAGCATATTCTACTACAGCAAATTAGTTATTGTTAACTATCGTTCAGTTAGATCCAAGGGAACATTCTGAAAGATTCCAGGTCAATATTTGAATTGCTTTCTAAAGCTCAGTGTGTACGTTAGAGTCAGAGTTCCCAATGGGATCACAAAAGTGTCCTATGGAACAACTCGTCTACTAAAAAGATTTCAAATCTAGAATCGATTCCTACGATTTTTCATTTAAGCAATTGAGTCCATTCTGTTCGTACATTTTGCAATCGATTTATTCGATATCAAAGTATTATACTAATCACATACATTTTATTGGTTTCTCCCGAAATCAAATAGAGAATCTAGAGTATTAGAATTTTGACGAAATCTCGCGACTGCAATAGTAGTGAATTCCTCAAAATCTATATAATATAAACTTAATCGATTCCATTGGAACTTATAATCTATTTTTGTGATCAGAGGATTTCGTTTTCATATCTTTACATAATAGAACGTAATAAGAGTTTCCTCTATAGCGTAGTTTTTTATTATGAATTATCAATTTCTAGTGTTTTTTGCTAGATTTTCCCACTGTCAAGAATTAATAGACATTTTTTCATGTACTATGGCGGATTTTAGTGAATTTTAGATATTTACGAATTCTTTTGAAATCTATAACATTCGAAGCTACCAGAATCTACTAGATACCAATTACTTCATTTTTATTGGACGGTTATAAAATATTGATTTGAACTGAAAGTTCTTTATAGCCCAGTCTCTTCATTGATACAATCAAAAACTATGCAGGAATACGTTAAAAATATAAACTCTTATGAACTATATAGAAATATGAAGAAAAAGCTTTAGGTCTCATTATTTGAACTTCTGAAAAGAGATTTGAAAATATCTTATGAAATCTAGTAAAAGAAAATCAGAAACCAACATATCTGTCTTGAAGAAATAAGATAAACAATGAGGTTATAACAAATTTTATTAGTCAGTAATTCTTTAAAGTACTGACTGAAACCAGATTTCAAAGAAAAAAAAACTTATTCTCTGCTATTAAAAAGAAAAAAAATTTGATGAGATTAGAAAATTACTCCATCACATCTCATTCGAAAGTCATTTAAAAACCGTGTCTTTTATTGAAATCATGATTTTTCGAACAGTTTCATGGGTTCTAAAAACTATCTAAAAAGCCACGTTTTCTGCCACAGGAAGTTTTTAACAACTTCTCTTTATGACTGCAATTTCAGGTTTGTCACGTGATCTAGTTACCAGACATATGCATCCACAAAACACCTAAAAAATGATCATTTCCTTGTATACCTGGTAGTACTGATCAATTTATCTAGTTAGTTCTCATTCATCTGAACACATCGTTGTACGGTAAACATATCAACTTAAAATGCATATGGAATATTTCCAGTTAAACATGCATTTTTGTTGAGATATGCATGTAGACATAATCATAAAAATATCGCTTTTACAGTTCCGTTCTAAAAAGATTTGAATACCTCAACTATAGAACGATAGTTTTTAGTCTTAAAATTGTTTTCTGGAAGTATTTTGAACTTAACAAAGCCTAAGAATTTGATTGATAACAAATTCTGTCTTTCGTGTTGTGGACTGGTTCATAGAACTATTGAACCTGTCAAATATTTTGCACAGAGTAAATAAGCCTTCAATATGTAGATTTATTTGATACTATATTATTAGAATTGTTATGTCTCTTATATTAAATCTATTTCGCTTTATAAAACGATGTATTCATGATTGGATAAATGACAAACCACATCGCAAATACTTTGAAATTGGCTGAAATTCTTCATTACCACTGGCTCACCATAGTTGCATAGGATCTATCCTACACACTCTGAATATCTCAATTGAATGAACTCGTATCCTTGGTATCTGCAACGTATCGTGAGGGTATCGGCTGTATCGTAATCGTATCCTCTGGATTGTCACCGTATCCAGGATAGACGGAATCTGCTTTTCCCCCTTGAAAAGTACAATATTTTAGCAGCAATAAGCTATGAATATAAACTATTTTCAGAGTATTCATAGTTTATTTGATTCTACGTAATGCACGTAGTCTTGACTCAAATATTTTGTATTAGTTGGGAGACTTTCCTCATGAACCAGAATTTTTTCTTCAATACTACTAGAGAAAACACATTATTTTCCTAGATTGAAGTGATATTTTTTTTTTTCTCTTCTCAACTTTCTACTTGAAACAACGCTGCACAGACTATATTTCACTGGATCTACGCTGACTTCCTTCCAATTAGTAGATTAGCATATATGGGTTTGATTCAACAGTTTTCCATGTATTTTAGGGATCACTAGTTTAATCCATAGGCAAAAAAAAACGGTTAAGAAAGAAATCTATCAACGAGTCTGATTAGTGAGCATTTAGATTTCGTATGCTATTTGATTGAAAGACAAAACAACAATTGTTAATAATGGGATCATTTTTTAAAATTCATTTATCCAACAATTGAAAAGAATTTACTACAAATCATAAATTGGGTGATGCAGATTACATAGGACAAAATCACTTTTATTTTTCGGTCATTCCGATATCCTTTCACAAGATTACTCTATGAAGAATTTTTCATTCGGCAAAACTATTGCGTTTGTTTTTTCAAGTTTTTGTTGTTGGAGCAAAATTTATAATATTAAAATATAATCATTCAACCACGATAGTCTAAAAAAAAAATGAGAAATAATATAAATTTTTTAACCAAGATATTGCTAAAATTCTCAATCTTTTGATATAAATTTCAAAAATTTTAGAAAATATACTTGTGAAAAAATACCTTGAAGTAAAAAGTGCAAAAAAACCTTTGTCTGACAGGATTATGTAATTTTTTCTTTTTTAATTCGCTACAACCTAATCGATTGTACTCTTCAACTTAACAGTCAAATTATTTTGTTCAGAATCAAATTCTAAACTCTACAGCACCTAAATGACTGTTTCATATACAGATGCGCAATAGTACGAAGAATCTTGATAAAATCGTGGAAGTATAGATTACAAAATTCTCTATCCATTGCAGCTAATTGTGTTAATTTTTCAATTGGTTTTCAGTGAAAAAAGATTTACACAAATCAGGAGATATCTGCAGAAATTCGAGAATTGCAGTTAAACGATTCAACAAGCGTTGATATAATAGACTCACACGATGAGAAAAATTATTCTGTTTTTTTCTCTGTCAATCACTGATGTTTGTATTCGTGATTTTTGAGTATTGCAAGCAAAAACATTGCACTTAGTAACCTAATTAAAAGCATTTTTGTCACAAAGTCAGAATTTTTTTATTATCACGTTCGGTGTGTATGCTGATGCTACCAATGTGTATCTCTTTACTTATGCGAATAATTTTGAGGATAGAATATTACTCAATGTAGCTCCATGAACTAATTCCAGATATAAATTTGATTTTGCATTAAACTATTATTATATTCACAAAATTAATGATTTCTGAGCAGAAGTCTAGACTTTTTCGAAAGTAGCGCTGTCGGCATAGTCTTTCCGGTAATTTTGATTCTTAAAAACTGTGAATGCATTTATCGACGTTGTAAAATGTTTGAATAATGGTCTATATGTTTCTACAGTACATCCCTCGATGTCTTTCTGTATTCCCAGGAATGTAGATGTGGAATACATTGTCATTCTTGTGTAGATGCATTTCTAAGAACATAAATGCTAACACTTCTAAACACAGTGATGTTAGGTATAACATTAAAACAGGTTAGACTGAAGTAAAACTTCAAAATATCAATGACCAAACAATCATATATGTTGATTAAGTTTCTTACAACACATTGAATTTATTCCAATAGAGCACAAAGAAGTTTAATTGGTAAAAAAAAAACTATCAAAGAAATATATTATTGATTGAGACTATAGTCGTGAACATATCTACATTACTATGAAAAGTCAATTAGAAATTGTGTCATTCACCTGTAGAGTTTATTTTGTTGGAGCGTTTGCATTTGACTTTTACGTCAGTCCTACCTATTAAAGTGTAAAATACACACTAGTATAGCTAGCAGGGTTAGTGTTACCATTTACCGACATGTATATGTGTTTCTCGTTCCTGGAAACGGGAAGTCGTCTTACGTTCTTATTCCCTGAAACGGAAAACGTATAGAGTAATGTGTCACAAAAAAGTAGTAAGACAAATCAAAACGTTTCACAGTGTTTAGAAATGCAGAAAAACATATTTTGAAGAATGTTCTCATTTTGAGAAACGAAATAAAAGATGGATGATGTTATTAGAGACTTTCCTAACTCAATCTGTATTCATTGATATGACGGACGATGTTATGACTAATAATACACAAAATAAAAACTTTTCTTTTGTCTTTTTTATTTCTAAGTTAATTGAAATAAAACTTTTAACATCTGTTCAATTTTATTGATTATTTTTGAAAATTGTTCTTTTTAAAATAATTCTTAGTTATATGTAGAAGCACATTTTTTTAAAGATAAGTTTTTATACATCATCGACTTTGTTTTCGATGATTTTATTATAACTGAGATTAATCATAGAAGTATTTACATGGTAATCTACTGAACAAGCAATCTCATGAAATATGTCTATCACAGTTGAATAAGACAAGATTATCCTCCTTGCTCATGTCAGCCTTGCAGCTTATGACACAGTCTCTATTAATACGTTTCAGAATTAATTAATATTTTAGAACTTTATATTTTAATCTTTCTAATCTAAAAACTACCCGCAGGACAGATTTTTATAATTTATGTTGCTTATTGTTTTATATGAAATTCTATGATATTTAGATTCCTTATGAACGACGAACATTCTATCAAACATTATTAAATACATTTTCAATATCAACTAATTCGTGTCTTTTTTTCAATGGATCATTTCCTATACATATTAATGAAACTATAAATCAAGCATCAGATGATTATTTAAAATTTATTCTTCATATAATTGCTTATAATAATAAATTTAGGTATTATAGAGTAAAATACAATGTTTTTTCTTTTTCTATTAGAAAATTTTTTTCTTTAGCTTTTGTGATCTTGAAACATTTGTATTAATTGAAATCGGACCAATACATAATATTCATAATTCATATCGTGGTTTTATTTTTTTAATAACCCTTTTCATATTTCTTGTATTTTTTATTCTATTTATTAATATTTATACATATTATAAACAACAACAAAGAAAAAAATATCTTGAATATCATCGTTTAAATCAAATTGATGCTGGGCAGTAAGAAGAATAACTTTTTTTCTTGTTGTTGTTTTTCTTTTTGTTCTATTAGATTTCATCAATGGTATGATATTTCTCAATATTTAAATGCAAATAAAAATACGGATAATTATAATTTAATGCGTAATTATCTAAGAAATCTTGAATCAACAACAAATTTAACAAAACGTCTTATGGAATATCATACTTAAATGAAAATCGTAATTCTTTAAAAGCTTTTATAATGAAAAAAAAAACAACAACGAATCATATTGAAGTTATTAAAATAATAAATAAGCTTTTATGCAATGTTTTATCTAGCTTGAAGATCGAGGGAATAGTATCCTTCTGAAATATTGATTTGATTCTCCCATAGTTTGTGGTTATTGTGCTATATATTATGTATCTGTACTTTCAAAACTAGATGTTCGCTTTTCTGGCAGTTTTAAATCGTCTCTTCGAAAGAAAAAATCTAAATAAAATATTGATTCTATGAAAATTCAATCTTATGAATCTTTCAGAATTGAAAGATCGTTACAACAGCAGAATAAATATTGTCATGAAAAAAAAACAAAGATTTGAGATTCTTTTTAAAGAATATAAATTACATATAATTCCTTCATTGAGCGTGATTTGAACAAGCAAACAAATAGATTCTACTTATATCTTTTCAAATAATGTATCAAATTCTATTCACCAGACAGAATATCATTTACTCAAAGACATAACAAAAACCAACACAAAAATCTCAAAAGTATCCCGTTAATAATATTTATTGCAATTCGTAAATATTTATATAAGTAGGTTGACTGGAAAAATATTTATGTTATGCAAAAAAAAGTGTCTTATATTAATAGGTATCAAAATAAATTGACTCTTTTGTTTTGTTTTTCAATGAAATAAATCATCAAAAGAAAAGTTTAACTTACGAAAAAAGAAATCTGAAAATTATACACTTAAATGTGTATTTTCTTCTTTAGAATTTATGATTCAATCAATTGTAAAAGTTATATTTATTTTTCATAATTTTAGCATATGCACATGTGCAGATGTATCCTTTATGTGAAAACACAAATTAATAAGAGTCAAGTGAATAACACACACATGACGTACATTTTATCGCTCGAACGATCAGAACTACTTATTTCTTTTCTGCATTTACATGTCTTGTATAAATTAGAGAAGAAAATTGGAAGAGCATTTTTGCTCATTCTGTACTTGTACTAAGAGTAGTTCGTTCTTTCCTTATGTCGTCGACGATGACGATAGTATATCATAATTCTTATTTAGATAAACCTACCCATTTGCTTGTTGCCAAGGTAGTCCAACGACAAACACGACCGTCTTTATGATTGTTTTACCCCTCATAAAAAAAAAAAAAAAAAAAAAAAAAAAGAGGTGAGGATGAGGGAGAGAGAAGAAAAAGGATGATGATGGTGATGATGACTTCGATAGGGATTCAGCGAAAAGAAAAAGAAAAACAGAAGTTAGTGCGTAGATATATCTATGAATATATACAGCATGTATATGTCCCATCATTTGACTGGTCATGCAACTTGTCATAGTACGACTAGTCATTACGCATGAATAAGCAAGCACAGTGTTACACGCGCGGTTGCTCGAATCGAAAAGCAAGTTAAAATAAAAACGACGAGCACATATATATATATATATACATAAAAAGAGAGTCGATTCTTTCCAAAGAATCAATGTCATGACGTAGACAAGCACAACTACATAATATTTTACCCATTGTCAACAAACACCACACTCACATATGCAGAACTGATGGTGAGTGGAATTGAGAAAAGAGTAAAGTGATCGCAATGTACACCTAAGAAAAAAGAGAATAGAAGACATAGACACCCGAGTGTTGCTGCAAACAATCTTTTGCCTTGCTAGGGTACAAACGACGCAACGGTAAAAGAAAAGAAATCAGCAATGTATGTGTCAAAAAACACATTCCCCATCCATTCTGCTTCTATAGAACGAAGGTCTGACTGATTAAAATAAATAAAAAAGACGCTCGTTCGTTGCCTCTCGACGGCAGTAAAGCACCGAGAAATTCTAGACTCTTGTGTTTATCGCAAGCAAGGTGAAGTATAAAGAAAAAGGGAGAGACGTAGTAAAAGAAGGAAAAAGTATCGCTGATGCTTATTCTACATGGCTTACTTCAATGATCTTCTGAGCAAGACTCTACTTTGTTGCCTGCAAGTGATCACTTCCTGTTCTAATCGTGTAGATAACCATTTTTTTCCCTCGTCGACACCGCCTTTCTCGTCATCTTCTGTTGTTTTTTTTACTCATTTGTTATTGTTGTACGGAAGGTAAGAGTGATGGTGGTACTAGACATTACTTATTACAGAATTTTCTCTTACTTTCTCAGTTCTTTTTTTGAAAAAAAAAAGACGGTGTCGACGACGGTGCACACGAAGGAAGACGAAAATGCGTTTTGCATATATATATATATATATCTGGATTAAGGAGAAGCAAGCATAAAACAGAGAGACGTTAAAGAATAAAAAGAAGAAGAAAAAGAAGAAAGGAAGAAGAGAAATAATAATATGAATAAAACTATGACTACATGATGGCGGTGGGACACTCCAAAAGTATAGCTCTCACTCTCACTCATACTCTCGCTTTCAGTCACTTGCACAATGTGAAGACAGAAAAAGCATGAAGGAGAGAACATCGGTGCTTGGCAACAACACACGTCGCGTATACCTACCCTATGCATCAGTGTGTCGTATTTAGTTTAGACTCTCCTACTATAACTTCTTCGTCACATTTTTTAGTGACTCGTCATTCAAGACAACCTTTTTTCTTTCTATTTTAGATCGAGCCATTTTCTTTCACTATTATTTTTTTTTCTTTATTTTCAACCAGTAAAACAGATATATATATATATATATACATATATAAAGTTATGAACGATCAACCGACAGATTATTCTTCGATTGATTCATTTCATGTTGGTCGTCGTCGTAAACCAAATTTTACTGAACATGAAGTTTTGAATATAATCGATCAATATGATACATATAAAGAATTATTACATTCTCGTGAAGCATCAAAAAGTGTTATTGCACAAAAACAAGCTATATGGAAACAAATAACCGATAATCTCAATGCGACATATCCACAAGTTGAACGAACTGTTGATGATGTACGACGAAAATGGAAAAAATTACAAAGTGAAGCTAAACGTGAAGTAGCTGCTAGTCGTGCAGCACAAGCAGCAGGTTCAACAACATCAATGTCAAATAAACAATTAAATTTATATACTCGTATTTTAACTATCTGTCGTCCATCATCAATATCTTCTCATTTTCCTCATGGTGTTTTACAACATCAGCAAATATTACAACAACAACAACAATCAAATATAAATAATACTAATCATGATATATCATTTAATGAACAGGTTAGTTATTAATACAAAAAATTGTTATCTTATAAATTTAATAAAATTTATTCATTTTTTTTAAGTCATCAGATAAAGTTGATTCTCCATCATCAGATCTTGCTAATGGTGTTAGTGGTCAATTAGATTCTCCTGGTGATGAAAGTGCTAGTCTACTTGGTAATGATGACAATTCAAGAAGTCCAATAACAAATTTTCAAATAACATCAAATATTCCATCACACCACACAAATACATCAACAATAGCAATATCAAGTAATGGTCAAGTATCAAAACGTACATTAGATAAACGACGTAAATTATTAAAATCATCAGTTAATCCTCAATCTCTTAATAATACAAATAAATCCTATGGACAACAACAAAATTCACTTCGTGTTGAATCATTAATCAAACGTAAACGTACACTTGAATTAACAAGTCAAAAACTTCTTAATGATAAACAAGTATTATTAATTGAAAAGAAAAATATTGATATTAAATTAGCAACAATTGAATGCGAAAATAAACGTATTACTATTGATAAACGTCGTATAGAACTTGCATTACAAAAATTTCAATGTGAAACACCATTATCAACAAATGGTAATAATAATAATAATTTATCTGATCAAGAGGATCATGATGACAATGATAGTCTAGATGACATGAGTGATTTCAATGAGTAGGTTATTTGTAATTGCACAAGTATATAAATATATATATATGTGTTTTCTTATTACTATTTCAAAATCCGTCCACTTCTTTCTTTTTTTTTTTTTTTTTTTTTTTTTTTTTTTTTTTCCCTAATTTCTTTTTCTGTTTTTTTTTTTTTTTTTTTTTTATTTTAAAAATATTTATTTATTTAAAAGATAACTGATTGGATGTATGATATTGATTCTCATCAATTTGTTCTTTGGTCTGATACAATACCAGCATTTAATCCATTAGCACATCAAGGAATTCCAAATAATATATTTGTTCATACACCATATACAATGGTTTTTAAATTATTTTTGTTTTCATTTTTTGTTTATCAAAAAAACTAAAAACTTAAATATTGATTATTTGTTTATTATGTTTAGGCATTATCACATTTGGTTAGTTTAATGAGTGAAAATGATCATCCAGTTTTATTAATTGGAGAACGAGGAGTTGGAAAAAGTTCTTTAATAAGTGATCGTCTAAAAGCAACATGTGGTGGAGATATAAGTGATGTTTTTTATATAACAATTAATTGCAATGCGTTTGTTTTACATTTTATTAAATACTATTTATATATATATATTGAATTATTTATTTAGAG
The DNA here is from genome assembly GCA_905329745.1 of Rotaria sp. Silwood2. Lineage (NCBI taxonomy): Eukaryota > Metazoa > Rotifera > Eurotatoria > Philodinida > Philodinidae > Rotaria > Rotaria sp. Silwood2. The sequence continues at coordinate 10,290 of CAJNSZ010002565.1, forward strand.
AAACAGATGGTTTAACTGTTTATGATAAAATCGAAGAACAACTTCAATGGAAACATTCATCTTATTACACAACGAAAGGAAATCGAAAAATGTTTTGTTTTGTTGATGATCTTAATCTTGCTAAGGTTTCTTTTTTGTTTTTTTTTTATTTTTTTTATTTTTTTTCTTTAAAAAAAAAAAAATTAGATTGATCGATCCAATGGTCAATCATTAGTTGAATTATTACGTCAACATATTGATTCAAATGGTCTTTATTCTCCATTTAATTCAACATGGCAACATATTGATAATATAACATATGTTGTTACTATTAATTCAAATAAATCTTTATCAAAATTAAATCGTTTAATAAAACATTTTCATATTATAGAAATGGATATGCCAAATCAATCAGATTTAGTATCGATTTATTCTAAATTAGTTAATAGACATTTTATTGGAGATTTTGGAGAATCTCAATTAATAATTAAAGATTCAAATGAAAATTCCCAACGTATATCAACAGGTAAATCATCAACAATAACAACAACAGCAACAGATAAATCAACAACAACAGTAACAACTGATAGATCAACAACATCATCAACAACAACAACAACAATTGGATTAAAAGATAAATTAAATAATCAAACATCAAGACGTTTTGAATATATTCGTTTAATTATTGAAAGAATAGTTAAAGGAACAGTTGAATTAAATGATAGAATGAGATCAATGTTTAATATTATAAATAAACGTATTCATTATGTTTTTTCAATGAAACAATTAACACAATTATTTAGAAATATTTGTATTAGTTTAACACCTGAATGTTCAATTGATGATTTACTTTATTTATGGCATCATGAATTAGATTGGATTTATGGTAAACGTCTTTTTGATCAAATTGATCAACAAAGATATCAACAATTATATCAAACTATTGTTAAAAAATATTTTACTAATATGATTAATGAACAACAAGCTTTATTTATTAAAAATCAAATTTTTTCGAATTTACAACTTACAGAAAGTGGTCTGTTTAACTATTTTATTTTATTTTATTTTATTTTATTTTATTTTATATTTTTAATAAAATCGATTTAGGAATGGTTGTTGCAAATTTAAGTCGAGATGCTCAAAATTATTTAACAGATAATTATAATCTTGTTACAGATCATCAACGAATTGAAACACTTATTAGAAATTCAATTATTGAATATAATAAAGAAAAACCGAAAATAAATTTTCCACTTTATCCAGTTTGTATTTTTATTTTTTATAAATAATATTAAATAATGAAAATATTTAAATTTTAGTGTTATATTGAATTATTATGTCGTTTATGTCATCAAATTCAAACAGTTGATGGACATTGTTGTATTATGGCTGAAGGTGTTATTGATCCATCAATAATTGATTTATTTTCATCAATTGTTAATTATCAATTAGTTTCATTTAAAACAAGTCATTTAATTACATCAAATGATCGTCATCAATCATTTATTAAACAAAAATTAACACAAACATATATTGATGCAGGAATTCGAGTCTGTTTTTAACTATTTTTTAATTAAATAATGAAAATTTTAAAAAACAAAATATTATTTTTAGAATGAAAAAATTATATTATTAATAACTGAAGAAGAATTTGAACATATTGAATTAATAATTCATGTTACTAATTTATTAAACACAGAAGAAATGTCAAGTTTATTTTCATTAGAAGAAGAAACATCGGTTTTAAATTCAGTTCGAACACAAGTTCAACAAGCTGGTCTTTCTTTTTCTCGAGCTGTTGCTTGGGAATTTTTTCTTCGGTAGGATTTTTATATTATTTTATTGTTTTTTTATCATATTCATTGTTCACCCTGCACTAAATAACCATTTCAGAATTCTAAGGTATGTTTCATCTGCTTGTTGTTTACATCTTCTTCTTCTTCTTCTTCTTCTTCTTCTTCTTCTTCTTCGTTTTTATTGTTGTTATTAATTTTTCGTATTATTTATTTATTTAACAATAATATGTTTAGAAATGTTAAAGAAAATGTTCGTGTATTAATATTAATGAATGAAATAAATAATAAATTATGTCTTGATCATCCATCAATATTTAATAATATAACATTAATTTATTGGCAACATTGGGATAATCAAACACTTGTACAAAATAGTCTTTATCATTTAAAAGGTTTTTATATTTATTCATTTTATTTTATTTTATTATTTTATTTTTTAAACAAAAAGATGTTAAATGGTTGGATAAAAGTAGTTGTGAAAATACTGCTCATCTTCTTGCTTCAATGCATTTATCAATACGAACTGCTAATGAAAATCATACACAAAAATTACCACATATTAACAATCATACATTTACCAAATTTGTTGAAAAGTAATTTATATTTTAAATAAGAAACAAATATCTTTTTTTTTTCTAATAATAAAAAAACATATTAAGATTTGTAACAATATTCAATGAAAAATCTTTGAATGTTTATGAAAATCATTGTGATGTTCAACGTCTTCTTGAACAAATTCAATATCAACATGAAACAGCATCGAAATTAGAAAAAGAATTACAGCATGAAAAAACAGTACTTGAAGAAAGACTTAAAGTATTTATTTAAAACACAATAAATTAATTCTATATATAAGAATAAAATAAATTTTTTAAGAGTACCGAACGTATGTTAGTTCAAATTGGTCAAGATATGGTTATGGCTGAACAACAAATTCGTGCTCATAAATGTCAAACACGACGAACAGTTCAATTAAAAAGATTATTACCTGAATATGAATTAACACAAGAAAAAAATTTATATAAATGTTTAGCTATTGCAACTGATGCCAGAAAATTAATTGAAACACTTGATATGAAATCTTTACAAGAATTAAGATCAATTACTAAACCTGAACAAACACTTGAAGATACTTTAGCTGCTGTTATTATGATTTGTAAGATTTTTCATTTATTTATTTATTTATTTTATTTTTTATTATAATTAAATAAAGTAAAATCTCCAACAGCTGATGTAACATGGCAAAAAGGTGCTAAAAGACAAATGGCTAATCTTGATAGATTTATTGAAGAAACTCAATTATTTGATAAAGTTAATTTAACAGAAGAACAAATTAATTTAATTAATGGAGTTATTGATAAAGTTCATCTTGAAGATAAACCACTTAATCAAGCTTCATATCATAATGCTATTTTTACTCTTTATAAATGGGTTAAGAGAGTTTTACAGTAAGTTTGTTGATTTAAATTGAATAATTAAAATCAATGTGTACTATAGATATCATTCAATATTACTTAAAAGAGTAAAACCATTACATAAAAAATGTCGAGAAATTGAACAAGATGTATTAGAACAAGATCAAAAATTAATATTATTAGATAATAAAAGTCAAGTCAGTTGATTTTTTTTAATTTAAAAAATAAAATAAAAATAAAAATTGATTTTTAAATTTAGGCATTAGAAGCTCGTTTAAAAGATTTATCACAAAATTTTGAAGAAGCAACAGTTGATAAAAAAGATCAAGAAGAAAAAGTTTCAATAAAAGAAAATCAACTAAAAACTGCATCACAATTAAATGAAGTTTGTCAATTAATTTAAAAAACAAACAATAGAAGAAAATTTTTTTTTTATTTTTTCTTAGATTTTATCTCGTGAATTAGAACGAACAAGTAAAATATTTGAATCAAGTAGTGAACGTCAATCAACATTAATTGGTACATGTTCAATAGCTTCGGCTTTTTTAATTTATCTTGGTCCATATACACATGGATTTCGTCGTCTTATGTTAACTGTTCATTGGATTAAATCAATTAGAGATAGAGGAATGACTATTGTTTTTGATCAAATATCAAGTGTTAAAGGAAGAATTATTAATTGGCAATTAGATTCAATTGAAGATAATCAAATAGAAGTATGTTTTTATTTCAGTTTAACAAAACAAAAAACAAAAAAAAGATATAATTTTATTTATTGTTTTTATCAAAAATAATTTAGATAAATGATGAACAAAAATTGTTAAGTGGAAGTGAATATCGTCAAATGTTATTTTCATTAGTAGAATTTATATTGGGTGATCAAATGTATCTTGAATGGTTAAGTAATGGAGTTTTATCATCAGAAATGGAAAATCATACAATTATTGTTAATTCAATTGAATATCCTCCACTTATTATTGATCCATTTGGACAATATGATCAATGGATGATAAATTATTACAATGTTCAAACAATTAATTTTGATGATGAGTAAGAATTTATTTATTTTTTTCTTTTTCTTATATATTATACGATATATTTAATTAAATAGATCAAATCATGAAATTGTTATGTTAATTGAACAATCATTTTTATCTGGTTCAAAAATTTATATTAAAAATTGTAATTCATTAGATAGTCTTGTTTATCCATTAGCACAATGGAAATCTACATCACAAAAATTTAATACTAAAGATGGTAATCAATATATTAATGATATATATATATATATTTTCTTTTTTTTTTTTTTTTTTTTTTTTTTTTTTGAAAAAAAATTTATTATTTTTTTTTGGTTGTGTTTTTTTTTTTTTTCCTTCTTTTTGTTTTTTTTTTTAAAAGAATTTTTT
>CAJNSZ010002566.1:0-14879 GCA_905329745.1 Rotaria sp. Silwood2
AACGAAGATATTGAGCCCATGAACATGTTTTAACGCACGCAGTTTATATACGTATTAGCCAATTGAATGCGTTTTAACATGAATAATCGTCCGTTTTAGGATGTTAACAAGAAAAGAATAAATTTGAAAATAGTCACTTGTTATAAATCTTTTCTATAGCATTATGCTATAGAAATGAAGATTTGTAGTAAAGCAAAGAAATATCAATGTATTAATGGTAAGTACTTCCACTTCGATTGGGTACTGAATGAAAACATAAATTTACGAACAAGAGGAAATTGAATATCAGTTCCAGGTTAAAAAGCGAGCTTTCGAATAATAGATTGTAAATTAGTAACTTCTTATGCTGTTTCATGATAAATTCCATACAATAAGTTTGTACAAAAAAGATGTACGTACGCATGTTGTAGTCGATGAAGTTTACGATATTAAATGCTAATATTGTCCTCGCTAGTATATTTATATCGGCTTTTCTATGGAAAAAAGTACAAAGATGTGTTAAATCATCCATGGCAACAAAATAAAAAGAAATAAATAATTCGATTAGATCCTTGAAAAAAAACGGCCGAGAAAAGTTTGGTTACTTATATAACAAAAAAGATGATATTCGATGTACAATAAAGGCACTTAAACAGTCAAGTGTGTTTATAATTCTATCAATGTAAGGATATTTTTTAGTCGATAGCAGGTAATATTTTGTGCTTATTTAATAATCGATTTCCATTGGATTAAATATATAAGAAAAGCAACAGAAAACATGAAGAATAGTTGACTCGTAAAGAAAAGATTCTAAACATAATAAATATTTCAATTGTTTTTCTCTTTTGACAATTTACTTTTTCCCTAGTTGATATTTAAGTAGATTCCACCAGCCAATAGTCATCTAATGCTGTGTGTTTCTGTGCGTTAATTTCATTCCTCGTAACATCATTCTTTGTTTCTTTCTTTTTGTCTCTCCCTCTCGTAACACACTAACGTAAGTTGGAAACACTTGTGTTATATCTATTTGTATATTAATCATAATCAGCAGCTGATTAGAACATTTTTGACAAGGTTAGTATACATTAGAATATTTGTAAAAAAGTTACAAATAAGATTTTTTTGCATGAATTCAATATATAATTTTTTTTAAAACTAATGAACAGAACTCAAAATATATTTTATTGTATATTAATAGAGTGATCTTCATAACAAATAGGGAGGAAGTCTTTGCATAAACGAAAGAACTGAATCTTTTACTGCATGTTAATAGAATTTTTATGTTTTGACTAGGAAGCAAGTTTAAAGTATTGAACACAATAAACATGTTTTTCCACTGCAACTCAGTAGAGTTTTCGCCACACGTACTTAAGTCACAAGCTTTTGTATAGACTAATAGAGTACAAAACTTCTTTTGCTGCATTTGTGCAGAATATATTTGTTGAATTAAATATGGAATTTTTTTACAGCAATGAATAGGTTTTAAAAAATTATTGAATAATTATAGAATAGTCTTCACAAGACATAGGCGGGAAGCCTACATGAATGAATGAACGCGATCTTTTAATGCATGCTTACAGAATTTTTGATAAGTGATTTAGGAATAATGTTTTTAAAAAGTGAACAGAATATCAACTTTCTAACAATATGACTAAATGAAGTAATGTTAAGTAATTAAAGTTTAACGTTCGTTACCCCCAGTTACGCAATTACAACTATTTGTATTTTAGACCTTCTTGCCGTTTGCTATTATACGGCGACAAATTAGTAGCACATGAAATCTATTCAAAAATAAATCCAATAGAAAGAGCAGTAGAAGTTAATCAGTGAATCATTGAGTATTTGAGTCCTATAAATAAAATACATTGAAAATTTTTTCAATATTTTTATTAGAAGATTTCTATATGTAATTTCGCAGTTATCAGAAGAAAAGAACTGTTACATATACATGTATCTCTAATTACAGTCGACTTTTTAAACAAAGTAGATATACATGAAATGAAAATATAATATGTAAATTTTTTCAAAAAATATGAACTGTATTTAGAGATATATGTATATCTAACAACAGTTTTTTTTCTGATAACCGTGAGAGTTCACAGAAATCTCCTAATAAAAAATAATTAATATTCAAAATTGAAAAAATTGTCTATGTACTTTATAATACTCAAATATTAACCCGTGAAAAAGTAAACTTTCAACGCATTTAAACCTTCAACAAATGTCCGATTTTTCGCGTTTTAATGCGTTTGCTTAAGTACCGAGGTTAAAACTTTCTGTTTTCACTCCCTACAACGAGTTTCAAGCTGAAATTCAATTCAATTGTTAAAGCGCGAAAATTCGAACATTTGTTGAAAGTTAAAAGAAGACAAAATAACGATCGTTATAACGCGCTATTTGCTTATTTTTGACTGCTAGTGTATAAAATTTTTTTTTATTATATATATTATAGTATTTAATATTATATATTGATGAAATATCTCCATGCCAATCTCATTCAATAGCAGGATTTATGTCATTGTTAACAGCATTAATCGAGCTTTTTGCGTTATTTTTTGCTCAAAAATTTCTTAAATATCTTGGTAGAAATATATGTTCAATTCTAATATTTATTGCATTTTCAATACGTTTCTTTGGTTATTATTCAATTGTTCGACCTTATTTTATATTAATTGTGGAAGCAATGCATTTTTTTAATTTTGGTATATTATATGTACTTATTTGTAAACAAGCTCTTCATATTGGTTCGTTTTTATTTTATTAAATCTTCATTTATTTTGTTCTAATCAGTGTTGCTTTTCTAGCTCCAAATGGTCTCTCTGGAACGCTTCAAGGCTTAGTTTATGGAATTTGTTTTGGTTTAGGTATTAAATTATATTCACTTGTAAAAAACAAAAGAAGAAAAGTATTTTATATTTCATTATAAAATAGGTCGTGGTGTTGGTCTAATTATATCCTTTTTTATTTCAATGTGGTTCAATAAACGACGTCTATTTTTAATATCTTCTATATTCAATGTAATTATGGCTATTATTTATTTAATATATTACCTATTAAATAAACGAAGAAAATTATCTGAAGCTAATATCAAAATTGATGAAGACCGTTTGTCTAAAAATGTTTTGACACAATTAAGTAAAGTTTTTTTTATTAAATTAATTTATATGAAAAAAAATGAATTCTTTTTCTAGAATCAAATCCGACAGAAGGATCTCTATATAATGATGATAATAATCAATAAAAATAAATAAATTATACTAAAATTTAATCAAAAAGAAAACTATCATTAGAAATTGAATGAAACTTAAATGAAATATTCAAGCAGATATTATATATTCACTAAGCTTTTATCATAAACCAGATTTTGGTTTTTTTTTGCTTTATTAAACTAGATCAAAACAATATAGAATGAAACATTTATTTATAAATAAATTTTATTTGATTACAAATTGCACAACTTTGTTTTTGCTTTGTTTTTATATAAATTCTATTACTGCCGCATTATCATAAGAAGATCTAGATAAGCATTAAAACTTAATTTTATTTCAAATAAATTCGATCTTATTTTATAGAAAATATTTCAAAATTCTATTTTATTATGAAAAATACCTTTATTGAAATAATTATTATAAAAAATAATTCGATTGAAATTTATCATCAATAATTTATTTTCGACTCAAACGAAAATTAAAACAATTATTGATTTATACAAAAATCAAGAATTATAGGAGAAAATTTCAAAATAAAAAAATCCATTTCGGATAAGTTTAACTGCTAATAAACTATTGATAATTAGATTTTATGATTTTTATTATTAATTAAATAAATTGTATATCCTATTGAAATATTCGGAATATTATAACGATATTGAAGAAAATATATTCACATCTGCCATAAACGATATAATTTGAATTTCGACTAAATCAATATTGAAAAATACATAAAGTGCATCAATAGTATTTGACCTATTTCTTTAAAAATAGCTGCCAAATATAGAAATTTTATAACCAAAATGATCAGCATAAAAAGTCCTAGAAGTCTTGAAAGTTTCACTAAATTTGGACGAGGTGATCGGATCGACTGGCGAAATCCCATGGATACACCCTAGAATAACGTAGTTGATTCATTAATTAGAATTATTTGTAAACTTCAGTGCACATCAAAAATTTGATGAAATCTACTGCATAGTGGGGGTATGGGTGGGTGTTAATCTCATTCATAGACATCCACACACGCACCCACACTACACATCGAAACCCACACGCTTTCCAAGCACTTTGGCTTTTTACAAACTTTTTAATTCAAAAATTTTTTCAAACTCATCTGTTACCCGTGAGGTAGGCTACACTTTAACCATGACTTCAAGTCCAAACCATGAGAACACTTCAAGCAGTTATGCTAAAGTGATTAAATCTACAACAGCCTACAGCAGAATAAACATCAACGAGTATTTGCATATCAAAGGCAAAAATAGCGACGATTTTTCTTATTGGCTTTGGGAACGCGAAGAACAACAAGAAACGAGATGTACAACAAAGGCCACTATAATTTGTATTCAGTCATTCTCGCCTTCACCTCCTCATCCTTACCCTCCCCTCTCAAGACTGTGAAGAACAAAAAGAAGATTAAATTTTATGTCGTAATCATTTGTATTTGTTGTTATTGTCGATTTATATGTTTGTCCTTTATCCATGGGGTACTAGTCCATACACCTCGTGAAGTACCCTGGAAACTACTAGATCTAGTAGGCTAAGATATGGACAAATTTTGTCGGCAGAATGATGTGGGCAAAGTGGTGTGTCGATAAAGTGAATGCGACTCGAAACAAGGTGTACTTGTACAAATTGTTCTTATAAACATAGTGTACGTGCACAGGTTTCTTTACATTTCTACTAAAAGTACTGATCGCGATCACAATCCCAAATTTTATCTGCTATCATGATTATACAGTTCACTCAGGTTTTCCAGTGCGTTTCGTGTCGAAGAATTAAATTGAATTTTTAAAAATATTCTTTTCCTAATGTAAATAATGTTTCGCAGTTTCTTTTTCCATTGGAGAAAGACAATGAATGTGTCAGATTTTAAAAATATTTATGTACGTCGAGAAGTCATAACTAGATTGAAAATAATCAATTTTTCTATTGTCTTACAGAAAATTTGTCTCAACTTCATATTTGTGTAAATATCATGCGGTGAAGAACGAAATAAAAGATCGGAACTCATTGATAGAATAGCAATTTTATTATTAATACTCTCGACAATTTAAAATTCCGATTAGTTTGGAATAAAAAATCTATCATTGATTGGCATTGACTATTTCCGAACGCTTCAGCTACTTGAGCATCACACACAAATGAATATCGATGCGTGTAGCTCATTTGAACTGTGTTTCTTTTCACAAATGTGATTTTTATTCTTGTTCGTCATTATTCATTCTTCGTCTGCTCTCACTATTGAATCTTTTACTGTTGCTATGGGTAGTTCTTCTTAACGGAGCACATAGTTGAAATAAAATTTAGAAGAAAACAAAAAACAAAATGAAACCAAAACGAACGAAAGTAAAAATTGTATAGTGTTGCCATGCTGCACGAACAACAAACAAACTCTCGCATATAATACATTTAATGAAGTTGCAGACTATCATCGCAGAAATTTCATCGCCATATTTAACTCTAATTACTTTTTCTGGTGAGCAACTTTTTAAAATGGTTTCTAAACCCAAAGCGAACATTGGAATGAAGTATTGATTGCAAATGATTGAGAGAGAAATGAAATCGATATCAATAATGAGCTTCTGTTTCAACGATTAATTGATCATTGTTTTTGCATCAATAACCTATCGAATTAACTTTCTTGGACTCATCACACAGAAATTTAATTATTCAGTTGTTCTTTATTCTAAGATTTTTCTATATTTTACAACATTAATTTGCCACACTTTTTCGTCATTTTATTCATTGTTACTTTCAATGTTTTTAAGCATCAAGGTCGATACCGGGACAATTCGTTCCAAGACAATTCGTAGTACGTTCATTAAATTGAAGTGTTATATATTAACATAATGATACACGTATGAGTAAGTGTTTTATTCTAATTTCTTTTCTTTACTAAATGATAAAGAAAAACATAACATCTAACAAAAAAAAACAATACAACGAACAAAGTACACCCCTCCCCATCGTTTGAAAACTTATATTTTACGCTTGTGCAATCACGGTTCTGACATCGAAATATGAGTTTTACGTTAGTACTTCGTTCTAAATTGTGCATGTGAGAATCATAAACTACCAATGGTTTTCCTCTTTCGCTTGAAACTTTTTCTATTTTAGACATTGTAAAGAAGTTTATTACAATTTCTGAGAAATTAATTTTAGAAAACAGGCCTAGTCTATTAAATCATCGTCTAGATATACAATGTGAATCGATTACACATTCAATAGATTATTAGGTATTACTAGAGGTGTTCTTTTAATTATTTTTTTATTTTGATGAAGGTCAAAATAATCACAAGAAAAATAAGTACTTCATCTTTTACATGTATTTCAATTTTCACTCTGCCACAATGATTGAAAGGATTATCGACTAATCAATCACCTAAGCGACAAATTGTCTTGCAACGAGTTGTTCGGTCACCTCAAGATCAAATTAATCATATGACGTTGCCAGGAATTCCGTAAGATAAGAAATAAAGGCCATACTCTCATATTTCTGAAAGGTATTTGCCGTCAAGAATATGTGGGTCGGTAATACCAACGACGAAGCCTGTGTATCATACAAGAATACATAGCAATGAAACCGTAAACTTGTCGTGTACTGATTCTATCCCTTGAAAAAACTACCGAGTATTAACATAATGCTTATTTTTAAGAGCGAAAAGCTATTAAATTACAAACACGAAATAAAATGTAGATAAACCAATCTAGCCATATCTCTGTTCATGAAAACGACATCAAGAGTCATCGTGACAGTAGCCAAAGAGTCAGACGGATCACAGAACTCAATTGATCCATTAAAGGTGTGGGTTTGGTCGTGAGTCTAACTCCATAGTACTCAGACTCCCACATTTACGCATACATAGTCTATGTTAGACATAGTAGAACTAACTGGAGTAAGAACATGAACATTTGAGTATGTTGGATAGAAAAGAAAAAATTCAATGAAAATACGGCTTTTTGACAAGAAGATCTTGTAGGAAGACTGCGGTGTGTTTGATTGTTCCATTTGATGTAATTGTAGAAATCTTATCGTATTGTACATTGAATCATGTTAACTTCTTAAAAAATTCCTCTTATAATGTCAATGTGTTTTGTGAAAGTTGATATGCCTTATATTGTCTTTCAATTCGGTGGGTGTAGCTTACTTTTGTACTTCATTTGTTTGCTTCCATTACGTGATCATTTATTCTTATTTTTTTTCTGCATTCTTATTCTTTATATCGCTAGTTGTCGCAGATATAATCTTACGGCAATGAGATACATTTATTGATAGCTTATTTCGCTTACAAACATTCGAAAACTCAAGATTTGAGTTTTACATTACATACGGATCTTTCTACAATATTTTGAAGTATTGAAGAAAAGAGAAAAATATTCAACTAAAACTTGATAAATCTTCAAATCATGATAGATCGGGGAAGGCAATAGCTGCTCTGTTGTTAAATCTACATTCGAGTTGTTATTCATATTTTGCAGATGTACAATCAGATTCGCTCGTTACAATGTATATTGTTGCTTCTATACGTTCTTCCATTGTACTTATTTTTATTTGCATTGTAAGATTGCTGATAAATGAAAGCTGACCGATTAGTTCGATTCGGTCTGATGCAGTAATGGTAACAAAAACAGCCTAGATCTTTTAGTCCATGAATTGTAACTGTATCATGAACTTGCATTTCTCATGATAATTTCATTTAGCACTAAATTGTGCAATTATATTTTTCAGATATGAATCCACCAGATGATTCATTATTATGTCCAATAACGTTGGAATTATTTCGTGATCCAGTTCTAGCACAAGATGGTCATACTTATGAGAGGCAAGCTATTCTAGAATGGATTGAAAAGAAGGGTACGAGTCCAATCACTGGTCAACCATTATCACTTGAACATTTATATCCCAATTATGCAATTAAAAAAGCAGTTGACCATTTTGAAGTATCATCAAAGAATAAAAATTATCAATATACTCTTGGTATTGATCTGAAAAAGAAATCCGGTAGACCATTATTTCAAACATTTGGGAAATCTATTTATCATGCACAATGGCTTCCAACGAATGATAATCGTCCGGAAATAGTACTATTAAAAATCGATGGTGCTCGTGCAAAAAAAGAAGCATCTTTCTACGTGGATCTCAGTCGTCATCCACACATCGTTCGAACATATGGTCTTGTAGAAGAACGTAATGATGATGGTGACAATAATAATACTAATGCTATTATGCTATTACAAGAGTATGCACATATGGGAAGTCTCTATGATCTACTGGAAGAACGAAACAAGACGCCCAATGAAAAAATTTTGATTGAAATGTTTCTGCAAATCATTGATGGAATGAGCTTTTTGGCATTTAATAACGTTGTTCATGGTGATCTTGCATGTCGCAATGTACTCGTATTTCGTTTCGACGAAGCTAATCCTAGAAATATTATTGTTAAAGTAACTGATTTTGGTCTTAGTCGACACAGTAAACTATATTCGTTAACACCAGGTGCTGCAAAGACCACTTTAAATATTATTCCAGTGAGATATGCTGCACCAGAACTACTTGGAGCTAACGTAACATCTGATGATTTTACAGAGAAATCGGATGTTTATTCGATGGGTGTTCTAATGTGGGAAGCTTATTCTCGAGGTACAATACCTTGGCCGAAAATTGAAAATGATAATGAGGTTATTCGACGCGTTAGCAATGGCGAATTGCTTCCAAAACCATCAAATTGTACTGATATATATTGGTCAATTATCAGTAAAACTTGGTCAAAGTCACCCAAAGATCGTCCAACTTTTACTGAACTGAAACGCCTTCTAATGGAACAGTACTATAATTCATCACCTGTGTCAACTACAACAGGTATGTTTTCTCTCCTTGTTTAAGACCGTTTCGAGCATAGTCATAGTTTAATGAGATCTCTTTCTCTAAGATTGATCGTCGTCCAACGATGCACTGCTCATCTAGATTGCCTTCGAGTTTTTCTCAATTCAGATGTCAGATGTAGCCGAGGCTTTACGCAACTCAATGTGATATTTTTTCTGAAATAGTACTGGAATATTACAGATACGCTAGTTTCGAGCAAAGCAACAAATAAAAATAACTCATTGGCGACAGAATAGGGGACAAATTGTCAACGTTGAAAATTATCAGAGGAACAACATTTTTCCTTATGTCTACGATCAATTTATGAATCAGGCCACATCTGTGGAAACTACTGTGCAACGGCTGATGTCCATTGTATAATATCACAATTTTTTCTCAAACAAAATGCAGAAGAAAGAAGATTTCAATTGATTTTACGATCGACCCCTTTTCTGTTATGAAATGAATTCTCATATTCTTGTCGGACACAGGCGATCTGCTGCATGATGTCTTTGTTTTTATTGGTCGGTGAGGTAAATACGTAGATGTAAATGCGACACAAAATAATTCAATCAATGGACAACGCAACTGATTTTTTTAAAGTTTCAATCATTCTATTTTTGTTTCGTATTTCGGACGAATCAATCAAGTCTTGCATCTTTTTCCTTTGTATGGCCTTGATATTGATTCTTAAAACATTGGTCTTTTGACAAGAGCACACGTTTCCTTCAGGAATGGAAAAGCATTTTACAAATGTGATCATCGATCATTCCGTTTCTTTGCTTTCGGGGGTTGCTGTCTCCATCTGATCAAAATCAACAATGCTTGGACAGAAAAGCAATGGTCTCAGTATTGTATTGACATGCCAATTGATATCTAAACGATTGACTCCATTTAATGCAGATAGATAATAGTGAGCAGTTGTGTAACAGAGGAGACGTTGCCACTTAGCTAATCATCGTGCGAGAATGTGCTCCTCAATCTCATCAGCACGTCTGAAGAAGGATCAACAATGTCTTTTGACAACGAGAGTGCACTCTGTCATAAATCTATTACCTTAAGATCTAACATCTATTAGATTGAACAATACTATTGACAACAATTTTACTCTTGTCTGTAGAACTTCACTAAAATAGAGTCAGCAGTATGAACAGTGCTTATCAAAGCAAACCGAAAATGCGAGAAACTAAAGTGTTTATACATACGTACTGCAAAACATATTTTTTAAAACGTGCACTGTACGTAGTTAAAAACATTGTCTTTGAATGATTTTGAGATCACTAAAAATAAATTGTTGACCATTTGGAAGAAGAGACTTTTTGAATCATGTATTTTGGAAAAGCGTATTCTTTTTATATATGCATTCAGGTTCCCTAGTATCGAGCGTCAAAGGCGAAACCAGTAGTACAATGCATAGTTTCTGACAAAATTTTTAAACACTTGCTTAGCGTCTGTTTATTTCTACAAGAGTACGAGTGAAACACGAGAAAAATACATTGTCTTGAGTTCATAAATATCAGACAAAACGTTTCTTACAAAAGAATGGAGAGACACAACGAATTCAAACAAGTGGCGCAAATAGGTGCAATTTATGCATCATACTGTGAGACCAATAAAAATTTTAATTCATTTCATTTGAAATCTGAAGCTGAGGGTACCGGTATGACTATGGTTATGGAGTGTGAAGCGTGATATATACACGCGAATAAAGACAGCATTCACACTCATACACACACCGACGCCCACACCCTCAACTCACGGTAACCAAACTTCTTCTGGTTTGATAACGAGTTGGTTTTCAAGATTGTCTATTGGGTTTCTAAATTGATTTTTGGTTTTCTTTTTCATCTCAACTCTCAAATTAAGTTAAAACTTCGCAGCGAGCAGAATTAGTCTGATGAACCTTGCTGTGAGACAATAAATATTTACTTCGGTTGTACAGAAAGTTATATGAATGTTTCTTATACAGATCATATTTTTTTGAAACAAATCTGATCATCAGAAACATATTTTTTCGTTTTGCATAAGTGTGTTACAGACAATACAGTAAAGTATCATGTTTTGATGAACGAATATTAAACTTTCGTATCATTACTTATGATTCGAGGAAAGTAAGCAGCGCTGCTACAAGAGAGAAAATGACACATTTTGTCTACAAAAACACCACTAAATGCTTTCTTCTTCTTCTTTTTGCGAACATATCTATTTCGTAATCGTGATCTGGACAGAATTGAAAAACTGTAAATTTGAGTCTGTTTGTGATTTACACAATATATATGTATCATAATCAATGTGGAAGTTCTAACTTAAAATAAATCGTGCGTCTTTCAAATAAAGTCATATTGCATACATTTTATATACTTGATACATTTTTTGTTTTGTTTCTACGAGTCATATTACTTAATCAATCGTCGCTGTTCAAGAGATAATGGAAACAAAAATAGAAATATCTTCGTAATAGAAATTTAACAAATGATTTTCACGTCTTCATTCTTTCATAGTACGAAAAACAGAACAAAAAAGTTACCGTAACAACACTATTTGTAGAAAGGGATAGACAAGTCTCTTCTTTGAAAAGCGTCATTAGTTTTTCAAAGAAGAAGAGACTACAAGGAATATAGGACTTGTATGAAGCCAAACCATGCTTCGACATTTACAGCATAAGATTTCATACTCTATCATTTCATGAATCAGTTACAGATCCAAGAAAAAAGCATTCGATTTCTTTCCGAATTTCGTAACTTTGTTACAACTGCTAACATGTTTTCACTTATTTCCGTGAGCTGTCCAATATAATTCATCGAACACTTCGGTATAGTAATTCAAATTGAAGGAAGGATGCTTCAAACTTTTGCCAATTGGAAAAATCTAAGAAAAAAAAAGATTTTTTGCATAAAAAAATAGGTTTTTGAAATCAAATCTTTTATGCAAAAAACAAAAACTCTTTTTTCTCAAAAAAAGAAATCTGCTTTACTTTTTACACTGTTTTAAAGTACTCTAATTTGGTTGGGTGGCTAAAGGTCAAAAGTGAAAATGTTAAGAGGCAAAATGTCGAAAGCAGAACATTGAAAATCCAAATCCTTTTTGGTCACAGATTTCGCCGTCACCCTCACTGTTGTACTGTGTGCATGTGCACCGTATCATATTCCATTGATAAAATCTTAGAAAAAGTTTTTCACCAAGGATTTAGTTTTCGACATTTTCCATTCGACCTTTCGCAACTTTACCCTCTAATTTTTACTATACTTTCCAATACTAAATTAGATTTGACACACTGATACCCCATCATTATATCCCGTCATCCTTCTCACACACTTGATGATAGCTCCTAGCATCGTACTTCCGATCTGTAGTATCGCCAAGAATGTCTAATTCCTAGTGCAATGGTAAACAACTTAGATAAAAGATGTAGATTTATAGAAGTTTTTAGATTTTCGTCTGAATACCTATGAGAATTCTAACTACCAACGACAAAACGCTTGAGAATCGTACTTTTGATCTAAAACATCGAGATAACAATCAAAAAAGATTTTCTTGGATATAATCGGATACTGCAAGTTTAGTTGTACAAAATACTAATAAAAAGTTAATATGATGATACAACATGTGTATATGCTGTTTGAGTCTTTTTGATACACGATTGAACAACATTTAATGATAGGTTACTAAATATTTATTCTTGCTGATCTCTTGTTTTTATCCCTATTCGTTAATTCCATTGAAAAGGTATCAACTAAGTGAAGAAAAGCGCTGGTACATCATTTACTAGAGAAAGAAAGGTTCTATAAATGTTAGACAGACAGCACGTTTTCTCAACTGTCATATCAATACAATATATCGCATTATTAATCACTATCAATGCCATGGTAATGTGAATTACGGATTCAGTTCTGGTCGTTCACCTGCACTGAGCCCAGCACAAGTGAAAAAACTCGATAAAACCATCCAGCAAAATCGATCTGTCACAGCTGCCGAATTACTGTAAGTCACACAGTTCAACACAACCGAACGAACGATACAACGTTATCGTGTTTCTCTTGGTTATCGTCCACGAAAATCTGTCATTAAAGTCAAAACCAACAAAATGAATGAACGTAATCCATTTGAGTTCGCTTCATTACGCCATTATACTGATATCAAAAAATGCATTTTTGAAGATGAATATTATGTTGGTCTAAGAAGCATAGACCAAATTGTTTGGTGTAAACAAGGAGAATCGACACCAAGAAAGGAAATTTCGTCTCTCCGAACCCAGCTTAATTTAATTGGTTTCATTTGGTGGAATGGATACGTATTCCGTCGATTCGATCATTGGTTAAACAGTGACACGTATTGTGCAATAGTGAATGAAGCTCTATCTGAAGATATCGAGGCGTTGAATGAATTTGTTTATGCTTCTGACGATGTAAAATGGCATCGAAGTGCTCATATTGAATTATGCAATTGACCAAGTTATAGTACGGATTTTAATGCAATTGAACTGGTGTGGAATATTATTAAACAAGAAATTAAAAATAAGAATCCAAAGTCACAATGTGAACTAGAAGATGCGACGGATGATGTTTGTAGTAACTTGTCATTTAATGTTGCTCAATAATGTATCAAAAAGATTCAAACAGTATATTCACATGTTGTATCGTCATATTAACTTTTTATTAGTATTTTGTACAGCTAAGCTTGCACTATCCAAATATATCCAAGAAAATCCTTTTTGATTGTAATCTCGATTTTTTAGATCAAAAATACGATTCTCAAGCGTTTTGTCGTTGATAGAAAGATTGATAGAATCCTTCTCTTTTTGTTCATCGTCATACAGTTCACTCTACTATTCTCTAAGATCTTCAAAGTCATGTTTACATGAATTCCTCTTTCTCCATTTGATTCAAACGAATTTTTTACTTGCTTCAGAGAAAACGGAAACAAAACTCTTCTCCTTTGAGAACAGATTTTCTCAAAATGTTTTTTCTTTTACTCTTGCTGTTGTTTGTTTATTATAGTCATTCCCAGTCTTCAAGATCTTCTCAGTAAATTGAAAGAATCCTCTTCTTTTACTATCATCGCTACACACCTCACTCTTATATTTCCTAAGATCTTCTTCTGTCTCCCTACAGTTAACGAAAATTCCTCTTTCTCGTTGTCCTATTGACGAAAAATAGCTTTACAAAATACTATTATTTACATCGAAAAGTCTTTTCCTTCAAACTCTCTCTTCTTTTGTTTTACTCTTGTTGTTTCTCTATCTAGAGTTTATAAAACTCGTCTCCTTTTCATTACTACATTGCTCATTCTTCTACTCCTGAGAGCTTCTTGTCTTTTGTATTCTTAAAATCTCTCTCATTGTTCTATTCAAACGAAAGAAAATATATTCATGAAGAATTGTTCTTCTACACAATAAAAACAATATTTCACTTCGAAAATATTTTAGTCAAACTCTCTACTTCTCATTAGTCTTCATGTCGTTCCCTGTCATTTTTCCTAATCACACACACGTCATAATCATCATATAGTCTCCTTCTCTCGCTAGTGCGCACCAAACTCCCTGTCTCACCTATTCAAAGAAAATACAAGAATTGATTTCTTCTTCTTCCATGCTAAGCTCTTTTCAAATATCTCCTTTTCTTCTTGACTCATCCCGTATTACGATCCATGATTAGTAACATATATATATATATATCTGTTCTATTCAAGCTAAAGAATTTCTAGTTACACCACAGAAAAAACTTTTCTGTGCTTATCTCAAATTCTCTCTTCTTGTTTCATTATAGTCATTCCTAATATTCCTGTCAGTGCACGCTGGTCACAGAATGCAATGACTGTTGCTGGCG
>CAJNSZ010002567.1:0-14862 GCA_905329745.1 Rotaria sp. Silwood2
TCATTCACGAATACTCAACTTGCATCTCCCAGTGCGCACACGAAGATAATAGTGAGGAAGCGAAATTGTTATTATTGTACCCTAATCAAATAATCCGTTATTCATGCCATCTACTGCGATGTTTTTCGTTGCATTTACAAGCACTTTATACGTGCGTGATTTGAATCCAATAATTGTTTAATATATAGACTAAATCATTTGTTAGCGAGGCGATATTGTAAACTTGAATCAGACGTATCGTAGAGTTATTGACTAATCTAAGTATGGTTTTTGCATGCTGTATGAGTCTATATTCATTCCAGATGCCATGAAATCCAAACTTTAAAGCTTATTCCAAGAAATTATTAATCAAACACCAGCGTTAGCGACTTGACACCAAAAGTGACGTCAACTATTACTTGGCACGCTTTGGCTTTTAAGAGTTTTCGAATGTTAAAGAATTACCAAAGAACTAATCTATGACACTAGATAAGAGTCCTAAGACTACCGAATTCCTGTGTCAAATGATTTTGAGAATGTAAAGTGTTTTCAGGAGACAAAATCTATTCAGCGTTGGCGACGTGATTTAGTACCATTTCACTATAGATGAAATACATTGGTAACAGTCTGAAAAGTTTCATCTCTATTCCAAGGAGCTTATATTAATGGTAGAGATTCATAGGATAATACCTAAGGCGAAAGTGTTCATCTCAGTTTTGTCTGAAGATTCTGAAGGGTCGATTTCTGGAAGAACCTTTTTGAAGTTCATTCTCGCTGAAAATTTTACCATATATGCAACCCACATCCTCGAGTCTATTCTGAAATTTTCACGCTTTTTATTCATTCGACCCTAGACATATTTGCTAATTACTTTTTAACTAGTTAATTAATCAATTAATTAATTACCATCTGAAAGACCAGACAATATTACTTAAGCCTATTCAAAAGCAATTCACTCAAAAACTTATGCTGAGATAGATTCGTATTCAAACACAGCCTATAAATGTCCTATTTTCGCAGATATAGCCCATACATTGTGAATGACATTAAGTAATAAAAGATTATAATTTGTAATCTTTTCTCTTTCTCGTTGAAGATTTATTTGAATTGATGTTAAAGAATTGTATGCAGACAACCTATTATTTTAGTCGTTCTTTATTTTTACCTGTATGTCATTCGTTATACATTATAAAAACGAGATTAAGTCGTTGATGTTTTAATCAAACATCTTGACTCGTGAGTTTTACATATGAGTTCTCTTTTGTTGTGCTTCTTTGTTTTCATTCTGAAAAACAGAATAAACTGAAATAACGAAAACTTGACAGATAGCTTGAATATGGTCGCTTTATTTGAAAACCAATTATATAGAAATGGGTATTTTTATACATTTAATTTGTTATCAAACTAGAATCACATACCTTTCAGTTATTTATAAAAGAAAAAGTCGGCGGAACGATGAAGAAAACTGATAACACAGTGTCAATAAAAACGAAGAGTAAAGTAATGTAAATTTTAAGAAGTATTCATTTTAACCAATCGTGCTACTTGAAAACAGGCAACAATAATGTGTGACAGAATTCCTCGATCACTTCTAACGATACCTATTGAACTTGTCTATCATATTCTGGATCACCTTGACGAAATAGCCATATTATGTTCAGTTCTTAATGTGTGTACACGACTAAATTTGATCACTGATACGTATCGTCGATATCAGGTAAAGTTCACTGTCATCATTGGATCAGATCTGTTTTATTTTTCTAAACATCATTCGCTATCACAAACCGTTATTTTGTCTATTTTAATTGTTGATTTTAGATTAGTCATAGCTCGATCATAATGTTTTGATTTCGTTGAATATTATCGATAGGAAAGAAGTCATTTACAATATGAAGATTGTTTTCAAAAATTTGATAAAAATTTTCTACTTTCTTTGTAAATGTTCTGAAATATGTAAAAACTTGAATTAATATTCAAAATTGTATACAACTTCCACCACCCTTCAGAAAATGCTGTTAAATCGATACTGTAGAAAAAAACAAAGTCAATGGTTTCCATTCGTCTGTATTCCAACTTCATGATGTACTTTACGACAAATGAATGAAAGATAAATCTTGTTGCCAATCGATTTCTTTTTATAAATAGAAATTTACTAAAGAAAATACAGTCATTTGTTAGACTGATCGAACACGCAAGAAATGCTAAGAAGTTTTCTACGTTGTTTATATTTTTTCTCATGTAAAAACAGCCTATTTATATTTATTTTTATCTGTCGAATGTATCTTTTTCCACAGGATGCTCTTAATTGAACATTTTTGTTACATCAGTTGTCTGAACCATTTCTGGAACAGAATCAATCGAGCTGCAATTCAGGTCAATATTAAATGACAAGTCAATTCTTTATTCTGCTGTTTTTTAATTAAAAGCAAGCTTGTGAACACTAAAATTCTCTATTTTTCTCGTTTTTAATGCTTTTCACACATCTTATGATCAAGTCATATCAGTCACTAGGTTTCCACTGGTAAATCTTCACTTGATTTAGAAATCTTGACTCTGACAACGATTAAAATTTTCTTATTTTAAATTGAGATTTTCAGAGCGTATTGAATATATCGATATTAGAAGCCGAAACTTTCCACTTCAATATTTCGAATATCTTTTTAATTCGATTGAATCTTTCAAAAAAGAAGTTGACAGCAACCTACGACATATTTTAACAGTTGTCTATTTCTTTTTTCTTCTTTTATTAACTTCGTTTCATTTCGGTTTACGAACACCCATTGAAGTATTTAATTCACTATCTGAAAATACGATTCCCTGTATTCCCTATCCATCGATATCATACTACTACGTGCATCGTTTACACAGACATTTACTACTGCTCATGTCACTCGAAAGCAACTCTTCAGCATTGGAATGAAAGGTCTGATTGATGCACTGCAAAATAATGAAGTAAGTCTTATTTTCTCATGAACTCTCTTGCACGTTCACTTTCACTTTTTTCCTGAAGACAATCGTTACACTCATCCTCAGTTCCCAACTACTCAAAGACGAATCAGTACAACATCTAGCTGATTTATTGCAGAAAAGCATGGTAAATATCATTCTCTTTTCATATATTTTAGTCTCACATCCGTATTTTTTGAGCAGACACTCACCACACTAGAACTTCAATCAAATGCTATCGGTAACATCGGAGTCCAATATCTGGTTATTGCATTACAAAACCAATCAGTAATCCATTTTCTCTCTCCATCTCTTTCACACATACCTCTATACTTTTCATATAGAAACTCACCACACTAGATCTCCAAGACAACTTGATCCAAGCATTCGGAGCACAATATCTGAGTAACGCTTTACAAAATAACACAGTGATCGTCATTCTTTGTTTTATCTATCTGATATCGTCGTCTTTATAATTTCACATAGATACTTACTACACTCAACCTAAGACGCAACAGTATTGGGGCTATCGGAGCACGACATTTGGCTGTGGCATTGCAAAATAATCGAGTAAATATTAATTTCTCTTCGCACATCTCATATTACCATGCCTAGTTTTCCACACAGACACTGACGTCGCTGAACATATCGTTGAATAAAATTGAAGACGAAGGAGCACAATATCTGGCTGTTGGATTACGAAATAACTCAGTGATCATCAAACATCTTCATCTATACTGATATACCCAGCTACATATTTTTACACAGACACTAACCAAACTTAATATTCAAGATAACAAAATTGAAGCTCTCGGAGCTCAATATCTGAGTGATGCCTTACAATATAACACGGTGAACATCATTCTCTATTTATCTATTTTCAATCATCATCTGTACTTTTTCGAGCAGGGACTCCAAGTACTATCTCTCAGATTCAATAAAATTGGTGCCCTTGGAGCACTATATATGGCTGATGCATTAAAAAATAACATGGTGATTGCCATTTTTAATTTATCTATTTCATATATTCATCTGTACTTTTATAACACAGATACTCACCACACTTTATCTTGAGTGGAACCAAATTGGGGACGACGGAGCACAACATCTTGCTAATGCACTGTGTATTAACTCAGTGATCATTATTCTTTTCCTATATATTTCATAAACCCATGTACATGTTTTTCGACAGACGCTCATTACACTAGATCTTCAAGACAACAATATTGGAGTTCTCGGTGCACAATATCTGAGTGAGGCCTTACAACATAATAGAGTGACTATTATTTTCTGGTTATCTATCTCTTACCATCATCTGCAATATGTCAAATAGACGCTTAGGACACTAAATCTTGGTTATAATCAAATAGGCATTCTTGGAGCAAAATATCTAGCAGTTACATTACAAAATAACACAGTGAGTTCGATCATCACTTTTCACATATCTGATAAAATCATGCTTATTTTTGACATAGGTGCTCCGTATGCTAAATCTCCAAAAGAATCAATTGCAAGCTCTTGGGACACAATATCTGGCAGACGCATTACGAATCAATACAGTCGCTCTCGTTATCCTAATCTCCCTTGTATATTAATTTGTTATTTTTTAAATAGACACTCAAAATACTGGATTTAATAGGGAACCAACTCAAAGATCAAGGAGCACAATATTTGGTCGAAGCATTACAAATAAATAGAGTTACACTCATTCTCTTTTGATTTACTTCTTGTACCCATCTGAAAATTTTATGAACAGACACTCACCACATTGTACTTATCTCAAAATGACATTGGTGATGAATTGGAATATTGTATTCAAAAACTTCTGGAACAAAATGAATGATGATGACGAATAATAAGAATCGTTTGGTAGAGAAGAGAACTGGTTTTGACAAGTGTTTGACTAATTATTTTTCCATTGATTGTTATTCTTTGACAATGACGATACATGGGTTTTTAATTAGTTTTTTTTATATTTATTGAAATGAAAACCTTCGCATATGTGATAGTTTCGATTAAAAGGATGATTTTTTGAAGAAGTCAAGTTCAACTCTATTGACATTAACAACAGTAAAAACAATGCATGATACAATATGCTAATTTAACATTATTTACCAGCTTTGAAAGCTTAAGTGCAATGACAAAACGAAAAGGAAATATCAGGAGTCCATGAAAGATTATCATAGATTTTATTGCATATATGCATATATATCTAGCATAACTAATAAGGAAATATTGTATCTTTTTTTTTTAATTTCTATTTTATCTTTCAACTAATTTATTTAATTTCGTTAATAGTATCTGTATATTTGCTAATGATGCTATTGATGAGATAACAACGGAAGATGACTCCTCTGTTGTCGACTGATCCATTCCATTCATTGGGACTCGCTATTCTATTTACAGTCCTAATTAGGTACAAATATTAAATAGAATGCGCATATTCATATTCTATACTCACTCGAATGAACTTTGCACCACTGATAGCACTCTAAAAATGAGTTTCGCTAATAAAAGCAATTTCGGAATGGTGATTTCTATGAACTGATAAAATTAAATTTTACAAAACATTCAAATTACCTTCCTGTTTCTTTATTAGTTCCTTATTTCTTAATGGCTCGTTGAGCGCCAAAATGTTCACTCATAACTTAGTACAGAAATGTGCATTGTAATAAATTATACAACTGCTCACTAATTCATAGAAAGATAAAAAAGAAGTATAATATATAGCCAACACAAGCTATTCAACATTCTTTTGCGCCGTATCATAGCTTCGAGTTGATTAATGAATCGATTGAATATCTTATGGTTTATTCGGCTTACAAAAGTGTATCTATGTTCCTTTAATTTAGTTTAATATTGATATTTGAGCTGGTTATGTGCCGTTTTTTTTGTATTGTCTACAATTTCAATGCTACAGAGATGAATATGTTAGTTATGGTTCTAATTAACAATAATCACTGATGAAAGCTGAAATCTTCATTTTAAGTTTGTTTATTGCACAATTTTCAGTAATCTATATCAGTATAAAGATATTGACTTGTACAAAAAAACAGGTTCGAATAAAAAATATTCGATAGATGACAAGTCCGATCATAGCTGTTTGATTTATTGAAGAAAACAAGAACTAGATTTTAAATTTTAACTAGAATGACAGCAAATTGTCTGCTGAGTTTGCTGCTCACAAGTGGCTATATTAATAGTAACGATATTTTTTGTAAAAATAGTTTAAAACATAATTTATATTTCCACATCAGTGATTTGGCAATTTACTTATCTGTTACTCAAATGAAGCTTTTTCCAGTATCGCGCATACCGGTTCATAGGCAATATACCCGATGGTTACTATGGATTTTCTTTTTTTGAAGGATAGGTACATTATTTGGCTTCTTTTGCTTACCAATGACGAATACCGGAGAAAGAAACAAATCGAGAAGTATAACTCATACTGACAATTAAAACAAAAATTAGTAAAAATAAAATTCATTCAGTGCAAACACAGAACAGAAAATTAAGAAAATTTTCAATGACTCATGGCCGTCTCATACTACTAATCAGATGATTCATTTTTTTTTTTCACTCTTTTCTTTCTTGAATAGAAAGACTTCATGCGTATTATGAATTTTGAACAGAGTCTCGCACATGGTATAAAATCTTTCGAAGTTGTTCTGTTCACTAATAGCTACTGAGAAGATATGCCAGAATCTTGACGTAGATATAAAAATAGGAATTATACTATTTTTATCATACCTACAAACACAAGTTGAACGCTTCTCAAGTTATATAAGTGCATCAAAATGATTACAAATATATCTTTTTAGCAAATAAAGATGTATAAGGTCATTCATTGCATTATTTCGGCATTTGTATGTAGATTCAAAAGATAATTTCAAACAGAAACGAAGAACATGATGAAAACGAGTTGAAGATACTGATTATAATAAAAATGCTGTACATTACGAAAGCTATTGTTTTAGATCTTGTCGAGATGTGTTCGTACAATGCCAAGATTCTGTTGGAGTGTCTTCATAAATGGATGACTCGGTGGAAAGCAACATTTTCCAATATCGAGGGCACGTTCGTAAAACGAAAATGCCTCTTGAAAGTGACACATATTTCGGTGTACGACACCAATGTTGCTATACACATTTGCCAAACTTGGATGATCAGGAGTAAGAGATTTCTCATAGATAGCAAGTGATTTTTCATAGAATGACAATGCTGTGGAGTCCTGACCTTGTTTGTGATATATTCCAGCGATATTATTGTAAGTTATCGCCAGATCCGGATGATTTTCGGTGAGTGTCTTCTTTTCAATTTCAAGTGTTTTTTGATAGAAAGTCAGTGCAGTCGAATATTCTGTCATGTCTTCATAAACTGAAGCAATATTATTGTAAGTAGAAGATAAATCAGGATTTTGGTGGCAGCGTTTTCTCTAGGATTGCAAGTGTTCTTTGAAGAAATTTCAAAGAAGTTGAATTATTACCCATCTTGTTATAAACGAGACCAATGTTATTATACATGGCAGCCAAATCAGGATGATCAGATGGTAGACATCATTTTCGAATATCGAATGCTTTCTCATAAAAAGACAAGGCAGTTGAATAGTCACCCATCTTATCGGATTCTACACCAATACTATTGTAGATAGTAGCTTGCAATAATTGATTTAGTTCGGATGAATTACATTGCATATTTAATGAATTCTGATAAATATCGAGTGCCTGTTGATGATCACCCATTGCACTCTTGATATAACCAAGTTGATGATAGTAGTGAGCGAGTTCATTCTTTCTATCATCTGCCGTTGCATCGATCAATGCTTGACAGATTTCTTCGGCCTTTTCGAAATATCCCATTGTTATCATCAATGTACTCAATTGATCCCAACTATTTGATTCTTCAATCTCACTACGTAAGTATTCGGTAAGTATTTGAAGTTGCCGATCAGTATCAGTGGTTGATATTAGATCTACCTGCCATAGTCTGCTATCGATCTGCTTTATATGACCAATGCGAAAGACAGCATGCATTGAAAACAGAATCTCCTTTTCTTCATCCTTGTAATAACTAATATTATCCAATGGAGCGAATGGGGTAGATATAGATATCGGATTGATTTGGATTTGAAAAAGAATAGCTACCATGTCATCTTTATTGTGAGTTTGACGAGCGAACTCTAACGATACTTGTCGATCCGTACTTGTTGAGAGAAAATTATTAAATGCTAAGAGACCACCACTACTGGCCTTTAATTTCTCAAATTCATTAACAAACATACCTTGACCACGATAGACAATGAATAAATCTCGAAATGTTTTATTTTCTTCATAAATTTTTTTAATTTGCTCATGCAGATCTCGTAGAAAGAAACCCATTCTAATGATAATCTTAATATCATGAGTGCGTAATGCTCGATTAAGCATATGGTAAGTAAAACATTCTCGAGTGTACCACCATATAGGTGTATGAAGATGATAACTATCTTTAAATTCATTGACTATTTCTAATTCTCTTTCATTATCACAGTAGAGTTGGGAACAATAATCAACAAGTTTATATTTGGCATTCGTATCATATTTCATTTTAAGTAGAATCTCTTTTAGCAATTGTGAATACATAAATGATTGATCGAGTTCGTTCAAGTCTGGATTCAGACAATTATCTGATGATAAAACACTTATTGGAGTTAAGTCATGATCACATTGTCGTATATCTTGTTTAAGTATGTTACATATGAGTTCGATTCCAGTGAAATGACCTTTGATTTTGTTCCATCGCTTTGTTAGTTGTTCGTGATTGGTTTCACGGTTACTATAAATGTAGATGGAGTCGATATGTTGATTATTACGAATGATGGAAAGAAATGGTTGGATGAGTGCATCTGGCACAATCAAAAATATTTTTTCATCTTCGATTCGACTAATAAAATTGATGCATTCATCGGGACGGGTGAACGTATAAACTGAACTGATCATATTTCGCAGTTGAGTGATCTGACGTTGATGTTCTCGATTGAATTCATCGATAGTACTGTCCAGCCAAAGAAGAAGAAAATTTTGAACTGAACGTAATCTTGGTGGCTTCGAAGACTTACATTTATTTTCACCGATTCGCTGAGTAGTAGCAGATACTTTTTGAGCGAAAGAAGAGTTCAAATCATACGATATATTTTCTATATAGTTTACTATTGATGCCACTGATTTATGATACTACTTGAAATATGTTTTCTTCAATAGAGATACAATCTGAAAAATATCTGATAAATGATTCTGCATTTCTTCCTTTTTATAAAAATAAATATTTCCGTGATATTTGCTGTTTCATTACTCTACTAATTTATAACTCAAGCTATTATTATAAAAAAGAACTAAAAAAGGCGCAGAAACATCGTAAGTGATTCGTTTTGGAAAAAGTAATCTATAATATCCAAGTTTTGGCGAAGGATGTAGACAATTACTGTTCGACTGTAACAGTTTTGTCTATAGTTTGACAGATTTTAATATACGTGAATAAAAGAAAAAAAGCAAAATTTTGCTAATTGCAAAAAAACCTGTTTTGACAAATGTCAAATCTTAAAAGTGAAACATGAGAGAAAAGACAACAATTCGATAATATAGGTTGTGCTTATGAATAGAAGAGAATAAGTCACATTTGAAATGAAAGCAAAACTGTTGTCATGTATGTAAATATTGTTCGTAACGTAAGTTTCTTTCCGATTATTTCTCATGTAACATAACTTTATTCTTTTGTTTGTCGACATCACTGTCTCCTGCCTTCAGCAGTTTTCAGAAGGAAACAAAAATAAAAGATTTGCTGAACATAAATTTCGTTTTCAAGAAAAGAATTCACATGTGGCATTATTTATATATTCTTTTTTCATGACATTTCTTCAAGGTTAATGTTGACTGCATTTTTATGCTTACCATTTGAAAGGCAAAAAACAACGAATCAAAATCATAGGATTCATGTGATTATTTAAAGTCTCTGTTTCAGAAATCTACAGAGGCTAAATGACACTGTCAATAGTTTTCAAAAACGGCATAAGAAGGCAATAGCTCTGGATTTGAGTATTGCATTGTACTGTCGATTCATGGTGGGCACATCTGCAAAACTCCAATGAATTTTTGTGTAATTAATCTGTCAGTTATGATATAAAACTGCACAAATTGAAAAAATGAGCGATTTGGTTATATTTTAACAGTATTGTCATTGACACAGGTACTGCTGTGCAATATTTCAGATTCCGTTTTAATTATATCATCAACTTTTTCTATCAGTCAATGTGTCATTTTTCAGGATGAAGATAAGTTTTTCACTCAAGTACTGTTTTCAGTGCATAAGCATCAGTATTTTATCATGTTTTCATAATGATGATGACTATTGGCGCATATGTAGTGAAGAGAAAATGGAGATGTGAAACATTTTGCATATAATCATAATTCGTATCAGTGTTGACTTTATTTCACTAAGAGTCAATCTTTAAAAAAGAACTGACTAGAAATTCAGAATTTCATGCATCTTTATCTCCGATATCATCGTAATTCTTTATGTCAATTTAACATTAAAGTTCAAAACTTGTTGTAAGATTCCTTTTAACTCGTATTCACTTCAACATGGAACGCTGTCTCTACTTTTAATTGATTTAATTAATACAAAACAATTTTGACTTATAATTATATAATAATTATTTTTATATAAGATTTGTTCATTTATGTTCTTAAGATTCATTCGTTATTCGTTCTCGTTGATTAGTTAAATTACTCTTTTGAGATGAATAGTTTCACAAAAAAAAATAATGTTATAATAGCATGTCATCAACAATCGAAGCAATATATGACTAGATATTTTCGAAATCTTTGCATTCCAGGTGACATTCCTATCAACATAAAATTAGTAAATAAATAAATAAATATATATATATTATTCATCGCTATCACACAATAATACCTTCAAAGTCACTGAATATTTGCCTGTTAGTAACATATCTAAAGTACTCACGAAAAAAGGCCTATATATTAAATATGATGAGATCATGTAATAAGTTTCTTTTTCAGAGAAATAAATTCTAACCGATATTTTCTGTTTCAAATCAATTTTAATACGTACAGATTCAATAGACAACGTTAAGACATGTGTAAAGTACGATCATTATGTCCTTATCACACGTTCTAAAAAGTCTAATTTTTTTTCATAAAATTTGAAGGAAAAATTAAACCAATTTTTTCTTTGAATATCACCTTGGAAATTCCACATCAAACCGGCTATCTGCTCTACCCCTTTTTCTTGTTTTTCTTCTCTTTTTCTAAACTGAATTGAAAAGAAATATTTAATATGGATCAGTTTTTCAGTGATCGTAGTGTGATACGGACTTATCATCAATATCAGTCTATTTTTACTTTCCTTTCTTAAAGTGACAGAATAACAGAATAAGATATCTATGAAAGCAAACAATGACCATAGAGAAACGAAAAGAAACCTAGTTGAATCCCATTCTAGTAAGAATATTAATCGTAATCAAAGATTTTTTGAAAAATAAGTCATTCAAGTTCAATGTCTCATTTAGAAAATATAATATACTACTGTAGTATAGATGAAACTAGCTTCGATGGAATGTTATAGACATTGAGAATTCATGTTTTTCGAAATTCATTTAATTATTGAGGATTTATCAGTTAAAACGATATTTCAGCTTAAATATGTTAGAATTCATTGTGGCTGATTTTCGTTGCGATCAAGTTTTGTTTTTCTAACAGTAGAAGATGCGATTCACTCATATTTCAATAATTCAAGCGCCATTCGTGGTTCTTAATTCCTTGGTCATTAACATTAAAGTTTTAATGTTCATTTTACTTTATAGAAGCTATTGTCATTCTTTTTCTCTGTTAGAAAATTAAGTGAAATTTCAATAAATATGAAGATATCAAATCTTGAAAAGATTTTTAGGGTGGAATGACAAAAGAGTAAAATAAGTTGCTCAGGAAAATATTAGAACTCTGAGAAAGTATGTAGCACACGCGAAATGAACACGATGTTTGCGGTGAGTTTAAGGCGATTCGAGTCGAATAGAATGGAACATTGTTGAAAAAATGCCGAATCGAATTGACTGAATATTTAGAAGATATAAATCAAATTGAATCCGAATAGACGATTTTCAATTCATTTTGGGGTGTGGATGTGAGTGTGTGGTGTGAATTTTTTTTTGTTGTAGGTGATGCACACACACACACACACAAGCGATTTAAGATCACTGATACGGACGAAGAATGGGCTGCTCGATTCAGCATAAATGATAATAATGAAGCAAGAATAAATCAATATGACGAAAAATATTTCACGTGGTATCAAGCGGCTCCAAACATAAGGAATGACGTAGGTTTTGATTGTGCTCGACTTTTTATGTACATCTATACGCTCTCAATCAATCAGACATTACACAAGTTCCAATTTTACAAAAAAAGGCTATACTCCTGCTCTGTCAGATCACGAAAAATATGTGAATTGACAATAGAACAAAAACAAATATGCATTTTTTTCAAAATAAAATGGCAACAAGAGAAGAAAAGCAATAGGCAATCTGACTCGGTTTGTTTTGTTTTATGGAAAAAGAAAATGATCCTTATAACAGGTTAATAGATAAAGGTTGAAAAAAAATCATATCGTTTTATTTTCACTGCATCCACACGTAAAACAGGTGATAAGCAATCGAGCACGAAACAATTCTACCTAGCTATTTTTCATTTGAATTCGTAAGTGCATCGCAGTTTTTGTTGCATTGCTCTTTAAGATGAAGTGTATCAAGAAATAAAAATTCGCCAAAAAAGACGAATCGTTTTCGTTATACCATCAGTATACTCAGCGAAAATTATTAAGAGTGTGACACATCGTGTTTGATAACATTTTATGATTCTTCGAGTTTTGATAATAATAATTACTTTTATAAATCTCTAGAGTATCATTTTCATTTGAGCTATTCTAAATTATATTCATTAACACGTCTCTTTCCCATTAGAATTCAGCCGTTAGAAATAATTCAAATATTTTCTGTAGCCTATATACTCGGCGAAACTGAAATACAGAAGACTAGTCTAATATCTTGCAATTGCTATTCAGGATATAAACGAAGAAAGATATTACAAGGAAATCTTTCCAGGTGTTTCTTTTTGCCTTCACTACCTTTTTATCTATAGAGATTAGATAGGACTGTATATAAAATCTTAAAGCAATATTGATGCTTATTAAAGTGTGTCTATGCTATCAAATCTTTTTCATCTCCCAAGTAGGATATCCTAGACCAAGATTCATAGTTTCGCATTGAAGTTCTCTCCAATGAAGGTTATCGACTATCTAGTTGAATGTCGATGAATTCTATTTGATGATTATATTTTTTTCCAAACACCTCTTTCTTCTCCTCCAAAATATTATAATACCATGAATAAAATATCGGAAAGTATAGATAATTTTATCAAACTTCACTTTGCAGCAATATTATGCTATAATTCATTTCATTAAGCATATAAATCTAACTTTATTGATGTAGATGGTTGAAAAATCCAAAAAGCATAGAAGTCTCTTCATGATCACATTTGACTTACATCATAGATGTCAACAATTTCGTGTACACATGAAGAATTTATTCAGATTTATCAGTTAGAATTCTTTTTCGGTTCATGTACAGCCGCGTACATACTTCAAATGTAATCATGAAACCGACCTTATTCATTTTGAAACTGTAAGAAATGTTGGAAGCCGCCAGTCATAAAAGACACTCCAAAAGTGTACCAATTAATAGGTTTCCATTCGGTTGATGTTTCTTTAATTAAGAACATAAGTTTCACCAATATTTGTAATCGATATACTGTAATTAGATTAGAAAAGTCGAACTAATTCTCGAAAATGACATAAATTTACAACTATTTCTTAAACAATGCCATGAAGCAGTTGAATAGTTGATGTAAGATATCAACCACTTACATTTGTTGAGAATAGCCTGGTAAGTTTGTCTGTTCTTAATCGAGAGTAGAGTTCATTGAAACTAGGTGAGTATAAAAAGAATATTTGTACAAAAATAGAGACGCATTGGATTCAATGTGACATCTAATTTTTTTTATGAGACTGTTGCAACATGTCTAGTATATATCCCAGTTTGAATTGTAGCTTTATTGAAATGAAACATTTCAATAATAACTCTCTTGAGTACGTCTTTTTCTCTGCATTTTTATCGATTTGATGGAGGGTCGTTTTTTGATCTAGTTCGAACTTCAGCAGTTCGGATGTATTTAACTTCACTTTAATCATTTATCGGCAATAAATGCTACTTAAAAGAAGATTGTCTGATGATATTTGCAGATATATTTTTCTTTTTATTTATATCTGGTTATCCCTCGTTTTATTTTCTGTCAGTCATTTTTATAGAATAAGTATTTGAAGTTTCCTGACTACTCTCTTTTTTTTCAATTGTTGGGTTTAACATGAGAATATCCTTTATCCTTCGCTTTTCTGCAAAACTTCTTCATATCGACCACGTTTTCAATCAAAAGTTGCTCTAGAATATTGGAACAAGCATTGATAATAATTAAGATGATTTTCATTTTCATTGACTATTTCTCCATTTTATTCCTTGAATTAGATATTTAGCATGTCTGCACACACTGTATATGAAAATCCAAGTGCTTTACGTCATGCGATTCGTTCGGGTCAATTCACTTCTCCAACAAGTGGTCAATGTCCAAATTACATACAAGCAAATATGGTCATTTTACCACAATCGATTGCCAATAAATTTTTTGAATTTTGTCAATTGAATCCACGACCATGCCCTCTTTTAGAAATGTTGCCACCAGGTTCTTACAAACCTAGTAAATTATCAAAAACGGACGCAGATATTCGAACAGATTTACCAAAGTATCGAATTTATCAGAATGGAAAATTAATATC
>CAJNSZ010002568.1:0-14857 GCA_905329745.1 Rotaria sp. Silwood2
TCATCTTTTTTCTGTTGATTGTCATCATCTTTGACATTATTATATTTTCTTGTTTTGGTCAAATATATATATATTTATATTTATATATTATCCAACAGCTTCATATCGATTTATATATGTAAGCTATATCATATATATATACAGAGAAGTTAAGCTCAGTAAGATCATCCCCCATTACAGAGCTAACAGTGATTTTTGCTTGTTACGCGTTGTTCCATGCATTTCGAACAAAGGTTATAATTGTGACAAGTATCACATTTGAATCTAACACCAACAATTGAGTGCTTGCAACCATCGCATGCAATTCCATGTCGTTTGCCAATAAATAATTCATTGATTTTCTTTAATGTGATTTGACTTGAATGAGGTATTGGTTTCCCGAATAATTCATTAGGCAGCTTAAAATGAACCATGGCATGACCGCTCAAGTGTCCTTTCCTTTGACGCCGCTCTTCAAAACAATTACCACACAGATTATAGTCGTTACATTGTAGACACTTGTATCGATCGCTATAGATTTGCGACGATTGACATCCATCACAGGAGATATTATGTGTGTTGTCATACGAGAGACCATCAATTTCTTCATTGTTGTTATACAAGTTAGCCATGCTTTTTATCTTAGTCTAGAACAATAGAATATTGTCAGTTTACGTCCCCGTCCACTCATTTCACTCGATTTCAGTTATTTTTCCCTGGAAAATAAACGATGAAAAACAATAAACTAAGAGACTATTAGTGCTATTCGGGTTCTTGTCGATTATCTTCATGTTTTCAATTTCTTACAATAAAACCAAGATCAATCTATATGTATAGGATAAAACTATCTTCAAATCATAATACCAAATCCTATAAATTGGTAAATTGGCAATAACTTCGTACGGGTTAGAATCATAAACACTTTTCGATCTCACACAGCTTAACTTTTGATTTCTACGTATTCATCAGTGAAACATAATTCCATCTTAGATATTGAACTAATAAAATCTATGATCTATATTTTTGTATACTAAAGCTCTTCATAATAACGATTATTTTGGAGGGGAAGCATTCATTATAATTCATTCCTGAATTCATAAGATCATCAAAGTGGTTCAATTATATACAGATATTTCTTTAACCGTAATAACACCGATAAATATATAGGATGGAGTTGGAGTTGGATGTGGATGGTAGTCTTGCCTTCAATTGTATCCATACCATCGGTACTTATTACATACCCAAATCTTTGAAATAATAATTCGTTCGGAAGTAATTATATCCATTATTGTTCTATTTTACTGATCACGTCGAATTTCAACTGTACGTGAACTGAATCATTTTTCTTTTTCTTCTGTTGTGTACGACTGTGACTAGAGACCTGCACTAGACTCCGAAACCCGATTCCAACTTCGACTCCGCCGGAGTCGGCATCAAAGTAAAAAAAAGCGACTTCACAGGTCTCTAACTGTGATAATTACCTGTTAGTTTTCCACGTGTCTTACTGATAACAATTTATTTGCCTTTTCTTCGCCAAAGTTGTGTAATTTTGCTGTTTTAACAATTACTCACCTGTGTTTCTCACCTGCTATTGATACAAACATAAAAGCAAAATACTTAGAACAAATATAGATTGCAGTGAAAAATCCAATTGAGTTGATAACAATATCGACATGCTAGTGCAACAACTTTGTGAAACGCAATGTATTTGATTTTAATCGAAGAGCAAATTATTCCTAATAAAAATTTATCCATTTCAATACTTAGAAGTTTTTGCTTGCAAATGAGACCCATATAGAAATTTGTATGTCAACAAACACGACCTCCATTATTTCTGATTCTTAGCAACATTTGCACATTATTGTCAGCTCAGTGACACTTGTTTCTCTCATTGATGACTACATTTGTCTTCAAAGTGTACAAGTGGATCACATTGACTATAACAGTTTTTTCGATTATATTTTTTTATTAAAACAAAACATCTAGGAAGTCAAACTTTGAGGTGTCACAACTCTCATTACTGCTGCTAGAACCTTGCATGCAAAGCTAAACACAATATTTAGATCACATGTCTGCGTTTCATGAAGAAGGCTGCCAACTCTTTTACTTTTTCGATGCTTTTGTTCTCTTTTCTTGCTCTTCTGTCGTGTTTTGAATTTTTTGTACCAACAGCCAAGTTGTACTAATAACATGATGTTTTAGGAGAAAAAACCCGCATCTACTATAGAAGTAAGACGTCAGTTTTTACACATATACATTATTTGTCACATACATGAAGGTGCGCTAGCCTAAACACACGGATATCAGAAAGTGGTTGTATGGTGTTAAAACATTTGAATGCAAATGGGCTTGAAGCTTTTTCTTGAATTAGACATTGACTTTTGTTAACACTTTTTTTTCTCGAAAAACAGTCACAATAAATGACTTTTCCTGTCAAAGCTAGTCAGTCATAAATCTTAGTTTTACACACAAAAGAATATACGAAACAGAAATTATTATTGGAAGATGATAAAAAAAAGGACTTTTCTTCTGTCTATTCAGGATGACCTGCTAATAGATCGAAGACAAAACATTTTCAAAGCAATCGTATTGTTCAATGTTTTGTTCAAGATTATTGTGAGAATGTATAAAAAAATATCAATTTTTTAAAATCATTAAATTCGTTTTATGTTGAATTTTCGCACTCGATGACTTCTGTTCTCACTCACGTAAAGATTGCCCTCTCGATCAAGTGACAAACCGACTGGGCCATAAAGTTCTTTCTGTTGAGTTCCTGCAACATTTTCACCAACGAAAATACTTCCATGTATGCCTCCTTCGAACCAACGCATGATTCGATTATTCAAACAATCAGCCACATAGACAGTACCTAATTGATCCACGACGATTCCATATGGATATGATAGTTGTGTAAGATTACTTCCTTGACCTTGACCACCAGCCACAACAATGCCTTGTTTTGCACCCTCTCTCCATTTCATTACTCGATGATTATTTGTATCCGATACGAAAACTGAATGATCTTGATCAACGAATACATATGTCGGATTGAACAATTGATTGAGATCATTGCCTTGTCCGTTTCCACCCGCAACCACTGTTCCTTGATTTTCTCCTATTCGATATCGTCTGACTTCATGCTCATCCTCATCAACGACATACAGAAATCCACGATCGTCCATTGTCACACCATGACATCGAACATTCGAGATAATTGTTTCGTCGTTTGCACCATTTTGACGAGACCACCGAATTATTCTTTCATTATTATAATCACAAATAATGAAACTATTTCTTTCCTTGTCTATCTTCACATCTCTCGGACTATTTAACTGCTTAGGACGGTTTCCTTGTTCGTTTCCACCGGCCATAACTTCACCAGCTGTGGCACCATATTTCCATTCTATGATGCGATGATTCGAGCAGTCTGCAATGTAGACAGTTTGTTCATCATCAACACACAAACCCCATGGGGTTTTTAGTTGATTCATTGCGTTGCCTTCGCCATTACCTCCAGCCACTGTTACACTATTATGTATCCAT
The DNA here is from genome assembly GCA_905329745.1 of Rotaria sp. Silwood2. Classification (NCBI taxonomy): domain Eukaryota; kingdom Metazoa; phylum Rotifera; class Eurotatoria; order Philodinida; family Philodinidae; genus Rotaria; species Rotaria sp. Silwood2. Next base: position 3,523 of record CAJNSZ010002568.1, read on the forward strand.
GACAGAATCGAATTCAGATTTGCAGTACGTACTAATGGTGCTGAAACAAAAAGCTTAATTTTGTTGACGAATATTAGATCGATATACATCAATGAAACTCGATATTAGATAATAACAACATGTTATGATTAAACATTCAAATCACTGACGAAAATTTGACAGAATTCCTCTTTCGAGAAGACATTTGTTGAAAATAGTTGTAGATAATGGAAATCATTACTAACTTTCGATTGAAATAGATCGAGAACTGTAAAAACTCTCTAAAAAAAAAATCTTGTTTTGAAACTCATCCAATCAGACATTTTGCTTTAAGTATTTTTCATAGAAATACAATCAGGTAAATATCAACATCTCTTTGAAAAATAATGAAATCCAAACTAAGAACTTTGAATATGATTTTAACGATGAAATAGGACATATTTTTCGAAGAACAATATAAGAAAGAATTGATGAAATCTGATCGAGTTCAAATTTTTAGAATATCTTTGAGTTCTTCAAAGAACTTGTCAAGAAACTTGTTTTCACATTCGATTTGAATTCAGAAAAAGAATGATTGTCATATTTCACTTATTAAACATTATCATATACTATAGACATGATTCATTGCAATTAATTTTAAAGTCCTTCGAGAATACACTTAACAAGATTGAATCAAGATTTTTCAACATTTTCTCAACTCAATTTTTAAAAAAATCATACATGTCAGATGTGAAGGATTCGATTTGTCTTTCTATATGACATGTACGACGAAGTTCTACTGAAATATGTTCGTCGATCGTTTGCAAACATTCAATTAAGAAATAATCATTGTGAATACTCTTTTTTTTAATTATTGAATTTTCTTTATAGATTCTAATTTGAAATTCAACTATAGTCTATCTTCTATTAAAATCTTAGAAAAGATCGATCTGTTTTTGTATCTATACTATAAACATTGAAGAGCGACATATCTGCTTAGTATATAGTTCATCGATCGGTTCAAATGGACAGTAAAGAAAATACAAGAAAAAGGATTTCGTCTTTTTGTTTCACTTAAAATCGATTTTAAGTTTTTTAAAAAAAATGTGTTACTATTTTCGAATAATTGTATTATTCCATATGCAAATACTTCTCGTCTTGAATAAGCAATTGTGATGTATCAAATGGTTGATGCTCATAGAAACTTCGAATTTATTGTTTATTCGTTCATCATTCTGTCATTCATTTTTAAAAATCTTTCAGACGAATACAAATTCAAAAAAACACATGTTGAATAAAAGTCTTCTCGAATGATTCTTGTTTTAAGATACATTAAACTTTTGAAAGTACTTAATCTCTATCTCCTACGATTAACGATAAGTTTTTTTTATTCAGATCTTAATTTAGTTGAAATAATTATAATTTTCAATTATTGATTTCAAATGAATAAAGTTTCTGTTTTTCTAGTTGTCAAAAGTGAAATTTTTATGGACAACGAAGAAAAAAAAACTTTTACTTTAATAGAATCCGTTACAGAATTCAAATTGCTGAAGTCTCGATAATCTTGATGTGAATGGAAAACTTTTCTCATTTATGCAATATGAAAATTAATTTGAGATCATTCTTCATATCAATTTTCAGTAGAGACAAATATAAACTTTCGCATACAATTCAAAAGTTTCCTTAATACAAGTCATCTATAGTAAAACTCATTCCTTAAATGAAAGCAGTCGTGTTCAAATGATTGTTGTATGTCATGCTATGAAAAAACGTTAGTTTCGAATACTATCTTATGGTTTTCTCTTTGACACTTTGTTAACTAGAGACTAACTGTGGGCAAACTTAATACAAAACAAGGAAAAGTGCAAGAATAAACAGATTTCTAAGAACTAACAAAAATACTGATCTCAACACAAATCTTCTCCAAAAATTTTGCATTGCTATACAAGTTTCATCCCTGTGGCTACCGTGCTGTCTGATGGGGCGTGAGTTCAACTCTAATCTATGAGTGAATTAATTTACATCAGGTAATGAAACGAAAAAGGAGGATTGAATGACTAACAGTATTTCGTGGATCCCTGGGGGAATTTCTCATTTTCCTGTATCTTTAATTAAACATACTCACAGTTCTGTTTTTCGCCTTTCATTCCTCGAATGTAGATGAGTCGATTCCAATTCATTTGATCATTATTAATAATAATGCTTTTAGTTAAATCATTTCGCACAAATTGTTTCAGTGTTTGATCAAGTGCATTAATTTTGCGTCTAAGTCGATCAATATCATTTTCAACAAAATTCTCTTCTTCTCGACGAGAACGAATTTCTTGTGTGATTGGTTCAAGTTGTTTTGTAATTGCTATTTTTTGTTCATCAATTAGTTTGCTGAGTTCGTGCTGAGCTTTTTCTGCTGCTTTTTCGACTTTGCTAATTGTTGTTTTCTTCCATTGTTCAATTCGACCGAATATATCCAATGAAAAATGATTTGATTCGTCTAATTTATGTATTTGATCAAGAAGTTCATCATGTGATCTAATTATTTCATCGTCGAATTTGATCGCTAGTTGCTGTTCATGTTGTCTGAAATCCTTCGGACAAAAGTATTTTTTGCATCCAGTACAATAATATTTAGCTGAATGTTTATTACAGGTTAAGCATAAACTTGAATCAGTCGATATTTCCATTCTTCTTAGAAGAAAATCACGAGATTTATGTATTATATTAAGAGAATATCTTAGAATATTCCGATCTAAAATGAACGTATAAGAATATTTTTAGAAAATAATTAAAGGATTTAGTCAATATTTTTTCTTCCTCATTTGAATCGTGTTTCATTGCACTGGATTAAATATGACTCAATCTATGTTTAACGAAAATATAGGAACATTTATATGCTTATGGCTTGATAATTATGAAAATCTTGATGAGATTCGATCATCTCGAATATGTTATAGATTTGTTTCCAGAGGGAAATAAATTTTTTGCAATAAATCGATTTATGTAGGTAGAAGGCAGAATTCAATAAAAATATCAATATTTAAAGTTAATATGCAGATTTTTCTATGAAGAATAATGATGTTTTCAATAAATGGAAACTTACTTCTGTGGGATAAAACTTTTTCTCAGTCGAGACTGACAAAAACTTCAATGACAATATCATTGTTTTGAGACGCAAATAAAATGATTGAGAATATGTGATGAATCACCAAATATCACGTTTACTTGTTTAATCCTATAATGAACTATGTGACGAAAATAGGGTTATGCGTGCATGAATTCATGAAAAGTCAGCCATTGCTTTCTTAAATCGATTTTATTCTTTGTCCAGGAAAAAAGGATGAAGTCTTTGACAAGTTCTTTCATTTTCATTTCCATTTGAGCAGATGAAGCTCCTCTGCTTTCGTATAAAAACATCCGAAAATTTCCAAATACATTATGATTTCAAATGATGCATTGTCTCATATTCATATTCCCAGAAAAATACTAACAGTCATTATTCTAAATGTTATTGTCACTATAAACAGAAATATGAAAAAATATAATCATATGATCCGAAAGCGCTTCGAATTTTCAATCATTTTATATGTTTATATTTTAGTTTGCATGTAATTATTTCCATCATTGAGGAAATACCTTTTGATGGATGGCATGTACTCAAATTTTTTATTTATTGATTGATTCTGATTAGAATTAGTATTATAGGCTTAAAAGAATTTTGTGAATTTGTCAAAGTTAAAATTTCACTTTTTAACTTTGAAAATAAATTTTAAAACGAAATGTTTTAATGCTAAAGCGAGCACCTGGTGAATGTCTCGATTTCTACCACTTTAAGCGAGTCTTTCAACAAACCGAATCGTGAACTTATTGATTCAGTGTATCCTATTTTGAATGAAAGTGATACATATTAATAATAACAGCTTTTTTCACCGATTCTAGTTTAGCATTAATTGCAAGAGTTCATAGTGGCACTCAGCTATGGGAGTTTAAGTGAAGTCAAAAGACTACATCTACTCTTGATGCTAGATGATGATTCTTTTTAATTAATTTCATTTTGTGTGTAGTTTCATATGCGCTTATAATTGAGCTAGAGGATTCCTTAATAGACACAGAAAATAAATACATAACAAAGATAGAACTGATTATTTTATGCAATTCAACTCGATATGATTCAGTAGACGAATATAATAAGCAACTATTTTTGACTAACAGTAACAATGTTTTCTTTTTTTTTTTGTTATATGATTTGTTATGCTGGGTCTCATTGTTGTTCGGTGAAAGGATAAAAGAAGAGAAAATAAATCATACAGAATTAACAGAAGAGAGCGAGTACATGAAACATTGTAAAAGATCATACATAAGATAGTTGTAGTCGCGAATGTAGAATGCAAATAAAGGATGATAAAATAATCAAAAACTGAACTATAGTTCAAAAACATGAATATAACGCTCACAAAACAGTCGGCTTTCACATGAATTCGAACGAACACTCGCCGTCTTAACAGTTACAATACGCATATCACTTCCGACAGATCGATAAAAAGACCACTGATGAGCTAAGGTCAACGAATGTGGACAGTAATAATATTTTCTGTTTTTCAGTTTGTATGGTTTCTTGCTGATGATGCACATTTTCAATGTTATGAAACAGTACTGATGGAGTTAGAACTCATTTGAAAGCATAATTATTTGTTCAGAGAAGATTTTATTTGTCGCCCAGTTCTGTATGTTTTGATGTTCTATTTATTGAAGAAGTTTTTACTTTTATCAACTAAATTCAGAAGGACAAAACATATGATCGAGACTACGGTGATGGAACAAGAAAAATGTGTGATTCATTATTTGGCAACTTTTTCTATTATGTACTCCCAACAGCCTGCGGTCAGACCAGGCCGAAACAAAATTAGCCTGTCAGTAGCTCTGATCAGAATATGAAATTATTCTTTTTTAGATATGCTTTTATGTCGATGGTGTATTTGAAACATGGATTTTAGTAATTTTCATGAGAACATATAAAAGAATGATTCATAGCAGGATAGAGAGATAGAATCGGTATACGAATTTACTAAAAACTGACATCGTGCTTTGGAAAAATGATGGCTAGTATCAGAATAAATGTAGCCTGATTTGCTTTATTCTTCTAAAGGAAACAAAAAGGCAGAAATGTTTCACAACAATTATTAACTAATGTGAATTCGTTTGGGAATTTTTATCGAATGCGAATGTGTGGATGTGAATTTGATATGTGACTATGTATCAGAACACGGGCAGAAGGTTTCGATGAATTAAACATACAAAACCTACATGCCCACGGCTACACCGTTTACTCAACATTTTAATTGAATGAAAAAAACAACAACAGTATGTAACACTGTTTTTCTTTTATATTAAGTGCTAACGACCCATTTAATACTGAATGTTCAGTTTAAGTTTAAATATTAGCACTAAGCAAACGTTGTTTAATTTAGATTTTTTCTGCAGTCTGATAAGGACTTCGCATAGAATTTTCTCATCAATTTGTGAGAGAACTTCAGTTAAATGTTTGATCATTTCGAATAGCACAATTCTTTCTGCTGACAACAGTGGAGAAGAGATACCCTAGGCGAACATCTTGTGGTATGCGCATGAGATACTTGAGCTTCTGGAGCAAGAATGTCATGCGCTATGGACAAATCTTGAGATCTCGTTTTAAGCCCAAGAGCTTGAATTTCTTATTGCATCGCTTAAACTTCTTACTCGAATGCTTCAGTTCTTGCCCATGCACGTGTAATATGCTTGGATGTTATATATCTTTTCTATTCTGATGTTTTAGTCGTTTTTTCGACGTTGATGCCGATAGTCCTCAACTGTCTCAATGCCAAAAGTGTATAAGAAGCACGAATAAATAATATAGATACCATAATTAATTTCTAGGGAAGCAACAGTGACGATTATTGACTGGTACGTCGTCGCCGTTTCACCGATTAAAACCAATAACCGGTTTTTTACTGGCACTCACTATGGAAGAAAATTTACTCTTACAATTTCTTAATTTGAATTTTTTTAGCGAGGAAATGTTTTCGGGAAAATATTGATTTTCTATAAAGTTTGGCTGAAGGTAATCGGTGTCGGAAAATCCAAATCCGAAATCAGTTTCTAAAAATTTCGTATTGAATTTTTCAATCTTCGAAAAACTTCTTGAAGAAGTGAGCGAAAAAAAAAGTATACAATTTTAAGAAACTGATTCCAAATTCAGATTCGTCGTGCCTGATTACCTTTGGTCAAACGTTGTCGAAAAATACTTTCCCTTAGTACAAAAATCAAAATGAGAAATTATAAGAGTAAATTCTCTTTCATGGTGAATGGCGGTGAGACGTCGGTGATCGGTGTAGATCGGTAATCGTAGTACCGGTTATTATCATCGTTATATCCCTATTGATTTCATTACAAAAAGTATCACTAAGCATAGAGCACAAAAGAAATAATAAAAACCTAATGGTTTGATTTATTAGATGATGTACAAAAGTTATTTGCTCAGAAAACAAGATAAGATGGAGAGCTTAATATTTTGTGATGATCAAAAAACCCTGGTCAAACTTTCGGAGCGAGGAGTACACTGTAAAATTTTTCATGTTCCTCTTCACATTAGATAACTGAAAGGACTCCTAAGCAACATTTGCGCTAGAAATATAAACAAAAAAAGCGCATTGAGAAGCAAAAACATTAATGGAAAAGGGCATTAAATTTGATGTGTTATATATTTGTGATAAAAGTTCACAATTTAATATGCATGGCTAAAGAGAAGTCGACGGGAGTTTTTAGACTCAGGCAGCTTACATGGTGAAGAGTATTCTTTTCTCTTGAATAGATTTACTATTATTATTTTAATCTAGTTGGGCGTTTCAAGAATGCTGATGCGTACGATTTTTGTGCGTTCAACGTATGAATTACTTGAAATGTACACATAATTCATGCAAGCGTCCAAGTGCGTGTCTATGGAAAGAAAGTCATGTGCTATGGACAATTCTTGAGGTCTGCGCAGATCAAGAAAGTGAAAAAAAGCTCATCTATGGTAGTATTAACTGGTCTGATCAAACGATTAGAAAGGGTTCTCTCTTCAACGGTTTTGACAAGATCTTGTTGAATCCGTATAGCAATAGGCAGAAAGTTGAAATTCAATTATATTTTCTTAGTGAAGTCATATAAAGTTGATTTTATGTGAATGCAATGCTAAATAGAAAAGTTGAGTGTAATTTTAAGTATAACTGGTTTATTAACATTTAATAATAAGTAACGAAGTGACTATTACTAAACTTTCTTCAGCAATCTTGAGGGTTAGGTTATAGTTCTTAACTTAATTTGAACTTAATACTGATGGCTAACTTATGCAAGAAATGATGAGTGTACTGCAATAGAATTAGTTACTTCCACATTCGAAATTGTTACTTGTAATTTCATGGCATTCTATTTTGTTCCTTCTTATGAAATAAATGATGTGAAAAAAAGTGGTTAATTAAGCAAATAAACGACAAAGAAAAATCTAATGACTCACATTATTTTGTACCATGGAAAAGGCTTAAAAATAGAAGAGAAAAGAAAAAAAACTTGCTCGTCCCCACTACAGAAAATACTGAAAGAATTGTTACTCGGAAATAAAATTCTTAGACGAATGATTCATGAAAATTGAAATCATTCGGTGAAGCTCTAAGTCCAATCAGAGTATGACGATAGTGATCGGATTCATAAGATGGTATTAAAGATATAATTTGGCTTTGTCTACAATACAGAATTAATACAGTACTAAATTCAATTGAATGCATCAATCAAAACTGAGACAGCTATCATAATGTAGTCGTAGTGCATAATTCTAACACACTTTGACAAGGATGGGATGTCGCTTCTCTCTTTTCTTGTTAATGTATGTGTGACTAATGAAATTTATTAGTCATTTTAGCTATATAATTTCAGCTGTCTTTCTGATTTTTTTCTTATAGTTCCTATCTATGTATGCTATGAATTACATTGTACTGAGAAACTCTGCCTGTCGGTGTATATAGAGCGACTTTAATACACTTTTCAAAACTGCATTAAGTGTGTATTAACTTTTCAACCAATCACGTGTCTTAATACAGTATTGACTTTTATAGTGCATACCACAGAGACCATCACAGGGTACTTTTTTTAATGTCCTGCCCTGTCCTGAGGGCAGAGCAGGGCTACTAAATTGAGTTTCCTTATTACAAGAGTTAAAAGATTTATAAAAATTATGTGGTTGCTTTCAAATTTAGTATTAAAAGTTTATTCATGTAGGTTTGAAAAAATGTCACAATCAAACCCAGTATACAATTAAAAAGCATCGCGTACTAGAGAACAACACCAGTGTTAAAACTGAAAAACAAATCTAATTTTAATGAACTTTTTGGTGTTTGAAACTTGATTAAAGTGTTTCCATTCTAATAAGATTATTCGAGTTTTAATCGTCTTTAATCACGATACGAGTGGAACGCGTTTTTCTGAATTTTTAATTTGAAAATTCCAGGTTTTTTGTGAACTCCTCATCCCGCCTACAACGGTACGTGTAACACTAGACCAATCTTTGATACATACCATACTTCAAAGTGCGATACTGATTGATTCTAACTCGTGTAAATCAAAATATCGACAAATTAAACTTTCCTATCCTTATGTCCTACGTAGATGTGTTAATTTATTTTTATTCTTTCTTTATAATAAAGGATAAATATAAATAAAATCTTTATCTTAATAAAATTAATATAAAGAAATTCTCCATCATTGAAAAATAAATGTAAATAAAAAAAAATAAATCTTTATTATTTAAAAAATAAAGCTAGAGATAAAATCTTCATATTTATAAAATAGAGATAAAGAATTTATTTTTTTTTTTTTATAAATATAAAGATTGTATTTATATTTATTTTATAAAATAAAGATAAAGTAACATTCCTAGTGCCACGGAATAAAAAATCATAGAGTGAGCGAGGATTGGGTGCGAGTTGGATGAGGATGTGTTCTTCTATCACCCACACCCTTCACGGTTATGTTTCTACCAGCCCTTTTATGACGATATATTGCTATGTCGTGAATGACAACAAAATTTTAAGGATGTAATCGTTCTTCTTTTGTTTTTTAGTATAAGTCAACCAAAACTATTCCATATGGAAGAAGATTTTGATGACTCGATAATTTTCCATCACGAATCTTCGTTTCCAACTTACGGTTTTCGAATACTGAAAGACCTATGCATACGAGCATAGCACTTATTAATTCATTTTTATTTACTTCTAGTAGGTTCGAATATTTGCTTCAGAAGATTCATAGTCAGCTCAGGTTCACTTCCTTGACGTTTGATGCAATGTTTGCCAATCTGTTGCCACTATTGAGACATGAAACACATGAAAAACGATCAAAGAAATATAATATCATTGGTTCTAATTCGATTCGATTCCAGTCGGTGATAAACGATGAAAAGAGCTATCTCGTGCTTTTTATAGACAAAATCATCGATGGAAAGTCAGACTGTGAAGTAGTCAAATGGAAAATATTCAAAGGATAAATTTCACAAAAGTAAATCAGTCGAGGAATTTTGATTCGATCTATCGTTCTTCTCTATCTGTCTCTTGAGACTTTTTTGCGATCCATATGATCTCACATTTGCTCTATTCAAAAATGGGATCAGAAATCAAACGAGCTGAAGAAATGTACCAGACAGTAAAAGTTACTGGCTCATTAAAATCTGATAAACATTAGGCGAGAGTCAATATACAGAAGAGATAAAAATTGCTGACGAAGCTTAACTATTATAACCATGTCAGATGTTCTCTCTGCTCAGTTACTAAAATAAAAATTTTCAATATTTTTCTTTCCATAAAAGCGAGTATTCCAAATCCAAGTTTACCAAAAATCAGCTATTTTCACTCTTGTGATTTTTTCAAGGATGAGAATACAAGTTGATTAGTCGTCATCAAATTAAGATCTGGTAAGGATGATGACGTCCTAATAGCTCGCACGATACCACCGTATAATCATTTATCCAGTAAGATAGAAATAATAATAAAACAGGACTACCAAAAAAAAATTTCATTACTAATTTATATATGATAAAATCGTAGCTCAAACATTTATCAGATGCATGTGGTGATTTACTGCGCAGTTCACTAATTGTGAATTGATAAGCTTAAAACATGTCGGATGCAGGAACACATAATCCTGTTAAACATACGATATTAGCCCGAATTAGAGAAATGCTTTCAAGAGAGAGAGAAAGAAAATAATTGTAAGACAAAAATGCGTTTTGTTTTTCTTTAGTTTTTACTCATTTCATTTTACATTGTTAGCAAGAAAAAGTATGTCACTTAGTTTAAATCTCGTGTATTTGATGCTCTTGTCTTGGACAAGCGGTTCTCCTCAAATCAATCTTCATCTAACAGATTGGATAAGTGAAAGTGTGAGTGGTGTAGTTATGCAGCACAATTGCTAAAATGTGTTTACTTCAATTGAGAAAGAGAATGATCCTCGACAAGTAATGACTTACTGTCTGAGTGAATGGCCATCAATATGGAATATAAACGGCATTACTCATTATCGAGTTTTTACGTTTGCGAAACTTCACAAACATCATATCACTAGTCAGCATTTATACCTTTGGTCAGCACCGATCGATGTTGTTGAACGTTATCAATTCTATTTGGATTTCAAATGATACATCACTCTGAAAACAACGCTTCTTCAATTGTACATTACCATCATTTGGCCTCATGTGTCAATATTCGTTTGATTTTTATCAGTCCGATTATTCATCTTTGAATGAAATGATTTATAATTTCTATCTAAATAACAAGTATGAACCGATTACATTGACGTGTTATACTCATTTACAATGCAATCGAGGTCCAGCCCTATCGTGTCTCGATTGGAGTGAAATTTGTGATGGCAAAGTTGACTGTCTCAATGGTGGACATGATGAAGAACATTGTTGGCAGTTAGAAACCAATGATTGTGCAGAAAATGAATATCGATGTATCAATGGACAATACATACCGGATGAGTTTTTTTCGTGATAATCCTGTTGCTTTTGATTGTCTTGATGGAGCAGATGAAGCTAGAAAATTCGACGACAAACGTGAAAAATGTTTCCTATCTGAACCAACATTCATGTGCGAAGATGTCACATGTATGTTTAACATTCAATTTTACGTATCACCTCTAACAAGTTCATGTATGAAATAACGCACCGATCTATTATTACAGGCGATGTTCTTGAATAAACCAACATTCATATCTAATGAGCAGGCTTCGTAGTCGTCCTATATTTCCTATATTTCCTATATCTTTGGAAATTGTCCTATAATGTCCTATTTTTCAGGAATTTTCCTATATTTCCTAT
>CAJNSZ010002569.1:0-14856 GCA_905329745.1 Rotaria sp. Silwood2
CATCCTATGACCATATAATAACATTTTCCAATCTATCTAAGAAAAAAATGAATACCTTGGCTACGACTTAAAAGATGGGATGAGCACATGTACCGTCTTCGCCAATGTTAATTACCTGTAAGGATGACGAAAGTCAAGAATCTTGATCAAACAATCTCTTGCTGTGTCTCTGTGTACTTTCGCAATAGTCGTACTAAGTGGTTGATATATGGACAAGTAAAGACGATTATTTCACAACCTGTAACTTGTTGCAACTTGAATAGAAGGAAAATAATGAAGAAGAACGATGAGCCGCAATCGTTGGCCAAACACAATTCAATGTTATGAGATTGAAGCATCACATTTAGTCTTTCGGGACCACGGCTTTCGATCAAATCGATACTTTTTCTTTAAATTTTCCATTAGAGAGAAAAGTATAGCGAGTAACAAGTTGCAAATCACGTTTGAAAATACTTGAGTATTTTCTGTGTCGATCTTCTATACATGCAAAAATTGTATAAGAATTAGCTCACGAAATAGAAATGTATAATTTTATTCTTTATTATTGAAATAAAATTGTTCGATAAATCAAAATCGATTTCAATATGCACAGTTTTGAATGTGAACAAGGCTATTTTATCAATGAGATCGAGAGTCCTTTTCATTGACATAAAAGTCTCTATAAACAACATCAAATCATGTGTTACAGAATTCAGAAAAGAACAACATCTGGCAAATGAATTCGATTACGAATGCCCTCGTTTGAGATGCTCAAAAGATCGAAAAAAGCGATCTAACAATATGACTTTGTTCTTTTGACATTTATAAATGAAATAAAACAATAATTTGTTATTTCAAATAAAAAATGGCAGATGATTTTAGCTTTCGTGTTATGATGAAAAGAAAATATTTAGTATGAGATATAAATGAATAGTTTTTAATACTTTTTCAAATGATACTTTTCAAACTTTTGCAACATAATTATGTCAATAACAAGAAATTGCTTAGTGTGTTGTGAGCCTTCTGGTTCATGGACGCTCATATCCACACTCTAATCAATAAAAATTGATAGAAAACTTTTAGGACAATCTCTGATAGATAAAAATGTGACATACGTAATAACTGATATTGCTAATTGAGAACAAAAGTATTTAACAAATCCGTTAAAGTCAATACTGTATATAGTCGATACTCTATTTGATTTCTCAGTTAAAACTGAATCAGTATTATTTTAGATTTGTTTATAAACTTCTAGTTTTTTCGTATAATAATTTGTAAGCATAAACAATAAATTTTAAGTTTGACGGTACCACTGTCACAATCTTTGGAAATGAGGATGAAAATAATAAACATTTATGTTTATTGATACATGAATTACAAGTGATTTGTATAAAACGATAAACTTTAAATACGTCGAATATGATCGACTCATTAAAAAATCATTGAATTCATTTGATCGCGTTAGGAAAATGTGATTCAGGACAATGTTTCTTTAAGGCGTACATAATTTTGTTCAGATGACCTTCTTTAGATCTTTTCAAACGGTCTCAATCAAGTGTAGTGACATTAGTATATTTCTATTTGAAATATCTATTCAAAGTGGAAATGAAGTTTGCTTAAATATTCGACTGAACAATATTTTGTCGAAATTTTTATTATTGTATAAATTCTATTTTTCTAAACGATATATAAATATCAGTAGTTGTTTACTTTAGATACAGTGATCACCCTCACGAAATACTATCTTTGAGAGTGTGTTAATTATAGCATTAATACATATGAACGCTGTGCTTAGAGTAAACGAGGACGTCAATTTTGTTTGTTATGTAACTGAGAAATAATGAAGTTGAGCTTTGACTTGTCTATTTCTAACATGATTATAATGGGAATATTTTCTTCGGTGATACTGTTAGTCGATCATTAAAAATAATTTAACACCGAGTGAAGGATAAAACTAATATTTATGAATCATTCTACCTTTATATTTTCCATTGATCATGAGTCGCAATACTCGTAGCATATACATTGCCTGATCTCCTTCATTCATTTACAAATTAAGAGAGTAAGAGAGAAAACAAGCGAAAACAAATCAATATTTCTTTAACTATTCCATAAGTTGGTTACAACAAAAAAAATTGTTACATTTATTAGAAGAAAATAAATAATATATTTTCAAATATTTATTGATATTTACTACGTGGGTAGTTTAAGAATGATCAAACAAAGATTCATACNGATGAAGCAACACAATTATTAACTAGTGATGCTGTATTAGCTATTAATCGTTTAGCTGATCATCAAGAATCATGAATGATTGTTGCAGGTGATCCATTACAATTACCACCTGTTAAACGTTGTACTTATCCACCTTTACCTCATTCTATACCTGACTTATTTTCATCTGTTTTTCATTGTTTATTACGTGATGAAAATAATTTTCCAATATCATTACATACTGAAAAACCATTTGAACAAATTTCACGTTGTCCATATTTATCTATTTTTAATGAAAATCATCGTAAGTTTATTTAATTATCTCAGGTTTTTTTTTGTTGATCATTATTAATTATTGTTTCTCTTAGGTATGAATGACCAATTGTCGGATTTTACTCGTTTTTTACACGATGAAAATTATCGTCAAGGTCGTTCAAGACCTGCATTTTCTATTAGTGCTATTAAGGATTCAAATATATATCTTCTTGATTCACTTCTTGTTGATTCATCATCATTTTCAACTCGTAGTGAAGATCATGATCTTGAATCACACCTAGTTCATTCTCTTATTAATGAACTTGTTTTACGTATATCACTTTCATCAATATTTATTATAACACTGTATCGAATGCAACGTTCTGCTATTCAACAAAAACTTAGGAATAATCCATTTTCAAATATTTAAATAACATGTGATACAGTCGAAAGAATGCAAGGGAAAGAAGCTCAATGTGTTATACTTTGTATGTTATATAGACAAGGTAAAATACTTGAAAATGAATTAGATTTTATTTATAATTGACAAAGGATCAATGTTAGTATAACATGTGCACAGCAATTATATATTCTTATAACATCTCAGTTATTATTTAATCAGTCGCCATAAGAATTATTTGTTAATGGTAATACAAGAAATGCTTATACTTTAATATGTAATTATATTAATAAATCTATTATACAATTATTAGATAAACATGGTAATATTAAATAAATTTTTTACAATATAAATTAGTATCTTTTTTTATAATTGATCCGAAGAAGACTTTGATAGTTTCTTAATGTATAACTATATTACTTTTCAATTATTGAGTATATAAAAAGTAAAGCTAATGACAATTATTCTTTTTTTTACATTTGCTTCAAAATAAAAAAAAATCGATCAAAATGTTCAAAATATTTAGTCTTTTAAAAAAACTATCAAATAACAACAGTATCATGAGCTTAATCAAAAATGAATTCTCATGTGGGTAGGTGTGGGGTATAGGTGCGAAGAAATAGTGTACTCACACCCTACACACTCACACCCACTCCGATTTTTCTTCTCTATCATAGATAAAAGTGAGCTCCACTCTCTCATCGATGAATTCGAATTTCAAACAACTTTTTTTTTATGCATGAACAATATCGACAACAAACCTTTTATTCTTTCAAAGAATTTCAAATATCTTCCTCATCCTATGACCATATAATAACATTTTCCAATCTATCTAAGAAAAAAATGAATACCTTGGCTACGCCTTAAAAGATGGGATGAGCACATGTACCGTCTTCGTCAATGTTAATTACCTGTAAGGATGACGAAAGTCAAGAATCTTGATCAAACAATCTCTTGCTGTGTCTCTGTGTACTTTCACAATAGTCGTACTGAGTGGTTGATATATGGACAATGAAAGACGATTATTTCACAACCTGTAACTTGTTGCAACTTGAATAGAAGGAAAATAATGAAGAAGAACGATGAGCCGCGATCGTTGGCCAAACACAATTCAATGTTATGAGACTGAAGCATCACATTTAGTCTTTCGGGACCACGGCTTTCGATCAAATCGATACTTTTTCTTTAAATTTTCCATTAAAGTGAAAAGTATAGTGAGTAACAAGTTGCAAATCATGTTTGAAAATACTTGAGTATTTTCTATGTCGATCTTCTATACGTGTAAGAATTGTATAAGAATTAGCTCTCGAAATAGAAATGTATAATTTTATTCTTTATTATTGAAATAAAATTGTTCGATAAATCAAAATCGATTTCAATATACACAGTTTTGAATGTGAACAAGACTATTTTATCAATGAGATCGAGAGTCCTTTTCATCGACATAAAAGTCTCTATAAACAACATCAAATCATGTGTTACAGAATTCAAAAAAGAACAACATCTGGCAAATGAATTCGATTACGAATGCCTTCGTTTGAGATGCTCAAAAGATCGAAAAAAGCGATCTAACAATATGACTTTATTCTTACGACATTTATAAATGAAATAAAACAATAATTTGTTATCTCAAATAAAAAATGGCAGATGATTTTAGCTTTCGTGTTATGATGAAAAGAAAATATTTAGTATGAGATATAAATGAATAGTTTTTAATACTTTTTCAAATGAAACTTTTGCAATATAATTATGTCAATAACAAGAAATTGTTTAGTGTGTTGTGAGCCTTCTGATTCATGGACACTCATATCCATACTCTAATCAATAAAAATTGATAGAAAACTTTTAGGACAATCTCTGATAGATAAAAATGTGACATACGTAATAACTGATATTGCTAATTGAAAACAAAAGTATTTAACAAATCCGTTAAAGTCAATACTGTATATAGTCGATTCTCTATTTGATTTCTCAGTTAAAACTGAATCAGTATTATTTTAGATTTGCTTATAAACTTCTAGTTTTTTCGTATAATAATTTGTAAGCATAAATAATAAATTTTAAGTTTGACAGTACCACTGTCACAATCTTTGGGAATGAGGATGAAAATAATAAACATTTATGTTTATTGATATATGAATTACAAATGACTTGTATAAAACGATAAACTTTAATACATCGAATCTGATCGATTCATTAAAAAATCATTGAATTCATTTGACCGCGTTAGGAAAATGTGATCCAGGACAATGTTTCTTTAAAGCGTAAATAATTTTGTTCAGATGACCTTATTTATATCTTTTCAGACGGTCTCAATCAAGTATAGTGACATTAGTATATTTCTATTTGAAATATCTATTCAAAGTGGAAATGAAGTTTGTTTAAATATTCGACTGAACAATATTTTGTCGAAATTTTTATTATTGTATAAATTCTATTTTTCTAAACGATATATAAATATCAGTAGTTGTTTACTTTAGATACAGTGATCATCCTTATGAAATGCTATTTTTGAGAGTGTGTTAATTATAGCATTAATACATATGAGCGCTGTGCTTAGAGTAAACGAGGACGTCAATTTTGTTTGTTATGTAACTGAGAAATAATGAAGTTGAGCTTTGACTTGTTTATTTCTAACATGATTATAATGGGAATATTTTCTTCGGCGATACTGTTAGTCGATCATTAAAAATAATTTAACCCAGAGTGAAGGATAAAACTAATATTTATGAATCATTCTACCTTTATATTTTGTTAAGTAGCACCATCATGTGTGTATCATCTCTGCCGTTCTTTGTCACGACGTCATATGTATTTCATCTATATCTTCTTTTGTTCTATACATATATGTGTGTATTCGTCTTCTTCTTTCTTCTGGTGACCTTTTCACTTTCCACAGAATTCTTCACCTTTCCTTGTTCTCACATATATATATACTTGCTGNTTTTTAATGAAAATCATCGTAAGTTTATTTAATTATCTCAGTTTTTTTTTGTTTTTCATGATTAATTATTGTTTCTCTTAGGTATGAATGATCAATTATCGGATTTTACTCGTCTTTTATACGGTGAAAATTATCGTCAAGGTCGTTCAAGACCTGCATTGTCTATTAGTGCTATTAAGGATTCAAATACATATCTTCTTGGTTCACTTCTTGAACCTTTTAGTTCTCTTTATACACTTCTTGTTGATTCATCATCATCTTCAACTCGTAGTGAAGATCTTGATCTTGAATCACGTCTTGTTCATTCTCTTATTAATGAACTTGTTTTACGTATATCACTTTCATCAATATTTATTATAACACCGCATCGAATGCAACGTTCTACTATTCAAAAAAAACTTAAGAATAATCAATTTTCAAATGTTCAAATAACATGTGATACAGTCGAAAGAATGCAAGGCAAAGAAGCTCAATGTGTTATACTTTGTATGTTATATAGACAAGGTGAAATACTTGAAAATGAATTAGATTTTATTTATAATCGGCAAAGGATTAATGTTAGTATAACACGTGCACAACAATTATGTATACTTATAACATCTCAGTTATTATTTAATCAACCGCCATTAGACTTATTTGTTAATGATAATACAAGAAATGCTTATACTTTATTATGTAATTATATTAATAAATCTATTATACAATTATTAGATAAACATGGTAATATTAAATAATTTTTTTACAATATACATTGGTATTTTTTTTATAATTGGTCCGAGGAAGACTTTGATACTTTCTTAATGTATAACTATAATACTGTTCAATTATTGAGTACATAAAAAGTAAAGCTAATGACAATTATTCCTTTTTTTTACATTTGCATCTTATTCATCTTCATCAATCTTCCATGGTATCTCATTTTTTAGATATTTCAGTTCATTCCATTTATTTTATCTAGCAGACATTTCATTTCATTTCTACATGCACAGTAGTTCTGGACAATGAATTTCAAATTGAAAATTCAAACTGCGTGCACAGAAGAAATCAAATGTTCTAAGATGTAGAAGAAAGAAATAGAGAAACATAGCAAAGTAGGCATGAAGGGTGTAGTGTGGGCGGCTGTGAGTATGGGTTTAAGTCCTTGCTTGACCCATACCCACACCATATTATTTCAAGAAAACTATTATTGAAAATGATGTTATCGAAATTTTTTCTGTAGATTTTATGATAAGATTCTTCCAAAGATTTAATATTCATTGTAGTAGGAGAAATTTTACGTGAAAAATCTCAAATCTATAGATAACTTTTTGTTTAGTACATAAGTTCAAATAAAAAAAAATCGATCAATATGTGCAAAATATTTAGTCTATTAAAAAAACTATCTAACAATAATAGTATCATGAGCTTAATCAAAAATGAATTCTCATGTGGGTAGGTGTGGGGTGTAGGTGTGAAGAAATGGGGTACCCACAGCCCGACGAAAGTTAAGAATCTTGATCAAACAATCTCTTGCTGTGTCTCTGTATACTTTCGCAATAGTCGTACTGAGTGTGTTGATATACGGACCAGGAAAGACGATTATTTCACAACCTGCAACTTGAATAGAAGGAAAATAATGAAGAAGAACGATGAACCACAATCGTTGGTCAAACACAATTCAATGTTATAAGACTGCAGCATCACATTTAGTCTTTCGGCACCACGGTTTTCGATCAAATCAACACTCGTCATCTCTTTTTTCTTTAAATTTTGCATTAAAGTGAAAAGTATACTAAGTAACAAGTTGCAAATTATGTTTGAAAATACTTGAGTATTTTCTATGTCGATCTTCTATACGCGCAAGAATTGTGCCAGAATTAGTTCTCGAAATAGAAATGCATAATTTTATTTTTTATTATTGAAATAAAACTGTTCGATAATCAAAATCCATCTCGATATGCACAGTTTTGAAAGTGAACAAGACTATTTTATCAACAAGTTCGAGAGTTGTTTTCATTGACATAAAAGTCTCTATAAACAACATCAAATCATGCGTTACAGAATTCAATAAAGAACAACATCTGGCAGATGAATTCGATGACGATTGCCCTCATTTGAGATGTTCGGAAGATCAAAAAAAGACGATCTAACAATATGACTTTGTTCTTTTGGCATTGATAAATGAAATACAATAATAATTTGTTATCTCAAAGAAAAAATGGCAGATAATTTTAGCCTTCGTGTTATGATGAAAAGAAAATATTTAATATGAGATATAAATGAATAGTTTTTAATACTTTTTCAAATGAAACTTTTGCAATATAATTATGTCAATAACAAGAAATTGATAGTGTGTTGTGAGTCCTCTGCTCATGGACACTCATATCCACACTCGAATCAATAAAAATTGATAGGAAACTTTTAGTACAATCTCTGATAGATAAAAATATGTCAAACGTAATAACCGATATTGCTAATTGAAAATAAAAGTATTTAACAAATCCGTTAAAGTCAATACTGTATATAATCGATACTCTATTTGATTTCTCAGTTAAAACTCAATCAGTATTATTTTAGATTTGTTTATAAACTTCTAGTTTTCTCATATAATAATTTGTAAGCATAAAAAAAAAAATTTAAGTTTGACGATACCACTGTCACAATCTTTGAGGATGAGGATGACAATAATAAACATTTATGTTTATTGATACATGAATTGCAATTGATTTGCATAAAACGACAAACTTTAATACGTCGAATCTGATCAACTCATTAAAAAATCATTGGATTCATTTGACCGCGTTAGGAAAATGTTTATTTAAAACGTAAATGATTTTGTTCAGATGATCTTATTTAGACATTTTCAGACGATCTCAATCAACTATAGTGACATTAATATGTTTCTATTTGAAATATCTATTCAAAATAGAAATGAAGTTTGTTTAAATATTCGACTGAACAATATTTTTTCGAAATTTTTATTATTGTATAAATTCTATTTTTCTAAACGATAATTAAATATCAGTAGTTGTTTACTTTAGATACAGTGAACACCCTCACGAAATGCTATTTTTGAGAGTGTGTTAATCATAGCATTAATACATAAGAGCACTGTGTATAAAGTAAACCAGGACGTCAATTTTTGTTGTTATATAACTCATAAATAATCAAGTTAATTTTGGACTTACCCATTTGTAACATGATTATAATGGGGATATTTTCTTCGGCGATACTGTTAGTCGTTCATTAAAAATAATTTGATCCCGGGTGAAGAATAAAACTGATACTTATGAATCATTCTGCCTTTATATTTTCCATTGATCATCAGCCGCAATACTCGTAGCATATCATTGCCTGGTCTTCTCCATTCAATTACAAATTAAGAAGGTAAGAGACAAAACGAGCGAAAACAAATCAATATTTCTTTAATTATTCCATAAGTTGGTTGCACCAAAATAGAATTGTTACATTTATTAGAAGAAAATAAACAATATATTTTCAAATATTTATTGATATTTTCTACGTGGGTGTGGGTGTTGGTATCAGATTTCATTTAAAGTCACATCCACATCCACCCACACCCACACCCACACCCACCCCTTTTTATCCATGTAGGATGCTACGTATTGACATAAGTCAAATATTATCTGTAAGCTACAAAAAATATTTCGGAGTTTTTCGGAGTCGGAATCAGAATCAAAAAGTGTGACTCCGCTGATCACTACTTGTAACCCCTAAAGCTTCTGCAAGGGGGCATCTGAGAATTTTGAGTCTCTGGCAGCTTATGCTTCACTCGTCGAGATCTATCTACTCTGAGTGTTTCATAAACTTTTGCCTAGCCATTGAATAAAAATCCTGGAAAGGGTCCCCTTAAAATACAGCAACAACTTTCTATATTTCAGAAAAGGGTCAGTGAATCTGCAGGATGAGCACTACTTATTCTCTATCGAATAGATCTTTGTATACTAGTATTGGCCACTTGATAGTCTTCTTTTATTGCAAAAATGAAATACCTATTCATATTGTGGTTCTTATACTCACACTCACATCCTCATCCTTATATTGTGCAAGAAAAAGGAGCGAATTTATATGCTTGACGATGATGTGCATTTTTTTCAAACCTATAGATAAGCATCATATTTCCTATGACATTTTTGTATTTACTGTTACAAAAAAGCCATAGGAAATATGATGCTCTTATCTATACATTTGAAAAGATTTCACTATCGTCTCGAGCATATGAGGCAGTTCCTTATTTATACACCTATAAGGGGTGTGCCGGAAGTTCTGAGGAAATATTACAATGCACCGTTCTCGCATATAACAGAAGCAAACTCTTTGAAACTTTGGCAGATTATTGTAACTACTTAGTACTAGATAACCGCAAGATTTGAGGTCTATGGGTTTTACTATGAATGAGAACCTATAGCAACGCTGACATGTACTATTTTTTCAATTTTCCAATAATTTAAGAGAGCACTCCATGAGAGAAGCAGAAAACTGAGGTACCCATCAATTTTTACTTTCTGAATTCGATATTTGCATCTAAATCCAAAGTTTCAGTGCATTTACTTGAGTTGGTAAAAAGTTGAGTCCTGCAATACTTTTGAGCACACATCAACTTCTATGAAAAAATTCATCGAAGTTCGAATTCGAAAAGTTGATGAGTGCTCAAAAGTAGTGCAGGACTCAACTATTTACCAACTGAAGCAAATGCGCTGAAACTTTGGATTTAGAAGTTTTCAATATCGCTGATTCAGATGCGCATGTCGAATTCAGAAAGTAAAAGTTGACGGAGACTTCAGTTGCCTAGTTTTCTCATGGAGTGCTCTCTTAAGTTACTGGAAAATTGAAAAAATAGTACATGTCAGTGTTATTATAGGCTCTCATTCATAGTAAAAACCATAGATCTCAAACCTTGTAGTTATTTAGTACTAAGTAGGTATAATAATATACCAAAGTTTCAAAGAGTTTGCTTTTATTATAAGCGAGAACGACGCATTTTAAAATTTCTTCAGAACTTCTGAGACACCCTTTATATATACGAACGAAAAAATCATTCATCAAAATAATACTTTCATCTTGTTATATAGATCACAAAAATGAAATTTACTATTGCTATTACATGTTTATTACTGATTTATAGTTGTTTATATCGTCATTTTGCGGACGGTAATTCAGAATATGAGCAAGTGGCACAAAGATATCTTACTAAAACTGGCTTAAAAATTCCAGCAAACGGTGAAGATGGTGATAAATGGGTAACATTATGTACAGTCAAAGCTCGTGTTGCTAGTACTAGTAGGAGAACAAAGCATGATGTAAAACGTTGTACAGCCACAGTAGGTGGTGAAATATTAGAAACGCGTGTTGTTGAAACAGAAAACAATTGGAGATGTGGATGGCGTACTGAAACATATGCATCAAATACATTATTGAATTATAAGCAAGTAATAAAGAATCAATATCAGTCAGCAATTAATGCTGCTATAAAAGCTAAAGAATCAGAAGCAGTCATTAATTTATTGGAGGAAAAACAAAATTTGCATGTATTTAATTTGGAAGCAGCAACCAATAAGGATACAGGCATGTTAGAAGCCACAGCTACAGGTCTGTCGTGGTGGAGAGGTGGTGGTAGTTGCGCTGTCAAATTAGAAGCTCGAATACTACGTTTGGCTTATTAGCACAAAAAGAAGAACAGTCAAGAGTGAAAAAACTGATTTCTGATTTCTGTTTGATTAAACTGATTTTTTTTGACTTTTTTGATTAAATTCAATTCAGTAAATAAGTAATGTTTAATAACGGTTGTATAGGCATGCTCTTTATTATCTTGTTTTTCACGCTATCTAGATAAGCTGGAGGTTAGTTAATTGGTTTGGTACGCTTCTGGATCTAGAATCCTATGGATCACAATGCTACACATCAATATCTTTTGAAATGTACACTTGATAAAAGTGTAGCTGCTTTATCAGATCATATTCAGTTGTTAAGTACAAGTAATGCTCGTAGCTACCATTCGCTTGACCCTCGACTGAATCGTATATGACCGGGATCTGTGGGTATGGGTGTGTGGGTGTGGATTTGCATCTTCTCCTCACCCAAATCGACACCCACACCCGCACCTACACCCACATCGACACCCACACCCACACCCACACCCACACCCATACCCACACCCACACCCACACCCACACCCCACACCCCACAAACACAACCGCACCCACACCCACACTCCACACCCACACCCACACCCACACCCACACCGACACCCACACCCACACCGACATCCACACCGATACCCCACATCCACACCCACGCCCACACCCACACCCACACCCACACCCACACCCACATCAACTACCGCCACTGGTCCATCGACTTCCAACATTAATTGTGCCATTTTCTGATATCTCAAAAACTTTAACAGCGGAGCAATGTTCCCGCATGCTCTCGTCGTGGCTACGCCACTATTTGCTTCGCTGCCTTCTCTCGACCTAGCAGAATCTAGCTGAGAGAATACAGATGAAAAAACATTTCTGAAATAAAATCTGAGACTGATCAAAGTCTGTATTCGATCATGAGAAGATTTGATTCTTTAGGGCATCGATGATTCTCTAAAATAATTTAGTGTCAGTTAGAGGATGGATGACGATTCTTTAAAAAAAAGAAATGGCAAGACTCGATTTCCAAGAAGTCAACTTAAAACATTTGAAAGATTTTATGGTATTAACTTATGTACAGTACTGTTCAATTAAAATAAACGGATGCTCTCTTCTAAGATATCATCGAAGAATTGCAATTACTCGAGAACTGTTACAAGTTTTGTTTGCGATCGATCAACAGTAATGGGTTGACAGAGGTCAGACTAAAAGCTTTTCTTTTGAGTTCATCATGTGGCAAACCAGCACAATGCATCGTTTAATATTTACCTGAATCAAAGGCACATTTTGGCTGCAGCCGATGTGAAATAAGAAGTTTTCGTTTTTCTTAGATAACCGAGATAACGGAACCAAATCTTTCTCTATTCTATAATTGAAGAAGTTGTGATCGAAATGGAAGGTGGCGGTGATGTTAACATTTTTGTGATCAAAGCTGGCGAAAATTACGCTAAACATTCAAACGAACGATTTGATGGGTGTGGGTGTCGTTCTTTTTGAATTGACTCAGGACCTACACTGACACCTATACCTACCCAATATCCACACCCACCCCACACCCCACATACCTACACCCCCTCCCATCTCAATGTGAACGACTCAAGCTTGTCCCGTGCGTATATGAGCCTGGCACTTGCCACTGCTCCACCAGGTTGGTTGTTGGTCGCACGCGCTAGTAGAATAACGATTTCTGTAATAAATTAAGATGGTTTATTTGACAGAACGACAAGGAACAAATTAATCCACCGTAATGAGACTATTCGATAGAGAATCTTTGAACACGATTATTCGAATGATCAACGACATAGAGATTGCCATGTTGATCGAAGGACAAACCGGCGGGACCTTTGAATTGATTTGCTCCTTCTCCGTAACCATTTCCACCCACAATGACAGTGCCCTGTTTCGCTTCGTTAGACCAACGCATCACTCGACTATTCGACGAGTCCGATACATAGATGGTAGCCATTGTATCGACGAACAGCCCGTAAGGATACGATAATTGTGCGAGAGCGCTCCCATAGCCTTGACCTCCAGCGACGATAATTCCGTCTTTTGCTCCTTTATTCCACTTCACCACGCGATGATTGTCTTTGTCTGACACATAGACAGCCTGTTGATGATCGACAAAGATATAGTACGGATCATTGAGTTGATTGAGACCATCATCTTTGCCATTGCCACCAGCCACTATAGTTCCATTCTTGTCTCCTATTTGATATCGTCTTACTTCATTTTTCTCGGCGTCAGAAATGTAGAGACACTTCTGATCATCCATGGCCAATGTTCGACAAGCGATGTTGTCGATAAGGATTTCTCTTTGAGTAGATCCGCTATGACGAGACCATCGCACGATTCGTCTATTTCCTAGATCACAAATAATGAGACTATATGTATCTTTGTCGATTAATACATCAGTTGGTCGATCTAACTGATCCAATCGATTTCCTTGACCATTACCGCCAGCTACCACTTGCCCATTCGTCTGATTTATCTTCCATTGGATGATACGATGATTGTCAGTGTCAGCGATGATTATTGTTTGATTATCATCAACAAAGAGACTGCGAGGGTGGTTAAGTTGATTGGTGGCATTGCCTTCTCCATGACCTCCAGCAACAGTCACCGCTTTCTGTGCCCATCGGGCATCGTCTGAAATATTGGAAGTCACTACAATGAGCAAAAAAAGCAGGAATCTTCCTTATCTCTGTCAAAGAGATGGATGTGAGTGTGGGCGTGTGGGCGTGTGGGCATTTTGAGAAATGGAACAGCCACATCCACTCTCCACGCCCACATTCGCGTCTACACCTCACTCTCAAATGTGGTGACTGCTAGTGTGACGTAGCTGATAGTCTGAAGGCAATTATCTAGCATACTTCAGGTAACCTAGATACGGGTGGTGATATAAATTGTCTATCATATTTCATGTCCTATTTGATTTTTGAAAAGAATAAAGTGAATAGAAATGATATCGCGTTTGTTGAAGAGCTACTAAAACAGTATGCACGTATTGCATGATAGTGATTTCACGTTTTTGATTTAATAAATGATAGAGTTCTGTCGTTCATCTAAAATGGCGCTTGACGAGTTATGATAGAAGGTCGCTTCTTCTGATTTTAAGAGAAATAATAAGTCAACTATGTTATATTATACATGCGAAATATTTACATTACTTTTACAGTATGGTTCTTGACTTTTTTGATCCACTTTTAATAATTTTAAAAGTCATACGAGTTTATAGTCCATGAAAAATGCTATCTAACAGGCTACCATAGAAGCTGACTTTCTTGAGTTTACATATTTGAGATAGATCTGAAAGACTGCACTATCAGAGATGAGCACAGGACAAGATTTTTTGTCCTGTCCTGCCCTGTCCTGTTAGCCAGCTCTGTCCTGGCGAGCGGCAGGACAGGACAAAAATCAAAACC
>CAJNSZ010002571.1:0-14839 GCA_905329745.1 Rotaria sp. Silwood2
TTAATTTACTAATTTTTAAATATATCAACAAACTTAATCATTTCAATAACTGACCGTTTAAATAATTAACTGATCGTTCATTCAATTTACTGATCATTCATTTTTTACTGACCATTTATTTATTTTACTGACCATTTCATTTATTCTACTGACCACTTAAATAGTAGCCATTCTTTTTCAAGATGGATCTAGAATAATATTCATCTACTTTCATAACTTCAAACTTGGTTATTTCTACGTTTCTTTTTGTTTCTGAGTTCACTATCTCATTATCGTTCGACACAAAAGTGCAGAATCATGGAAGAAATCTTTCATAAAATAGTAGAAGCACTCTTTTTTGACTGCTAAATACTAACAGATTTTATATTCAAATGTTGATCCATATATATTCTGAATGAATTCTGCTACAATCGTTATTGCTTATTTTAATTATGCACTAAACAAATCATACAGAACAGTTCACTTGTATTAATTAAATAAAATATGATGGCACGGGCATATTAAAATGTTTCAACTTACTGCTGAAAAAGAAATGTGCTTTAAATAATGTAAACAATCAAGTATTCTACAACGAACTGAGTTATTAATATTTCTATTTGCTGTAATATGTTGCTCTGGCAGGTCAATGTTACCATCAACCCACAAGTTTTCGTCATCCCAACATATATTTTATCAGAATTTATCATTTACCTCCTAGTAAGTTGTAATAAGCAATCTCTCTCGTTAGTCTGTAGGGCACGTCAATCTTTTTGTGTTTGCACATTGCACTCTTGCGTTCTGTATTTCTCCATCATTCATCAAAGATATATTTCGATTTTTTTCCTCCTTCCTATATCTCAGCATTTTTTCGTTCTCTGTTAGAGACCCTTTTTACTTTTCTTATCAGCAGTTCTTTATGAATGGCACCATCTGACATCATATGTGTAAAGACAATAGAGATTTTGTGTCCCAGTCATCGTCGATTAATGTTACTTATTGCAACTTACCAAGAGGTAAATGATCAATTTTGATAAAACAAATGTTGCGATGACGAAAATGTGCGGCTTGATGATCACATTGACTCACCAGAGCAACAATTTTTATTTTTATTAAATATCAAGAAAAACGCTGCAGCATGTTACATGCGGTTGTATGTATTTAGGAGGAAAAAATTAAATTAGCCGTAGGTATAGGAATCAGTAGTAATTGAATATTTTTCAAAGTTTCGAATTCACGATACATGATATTGAAGTGTTGCTCCTTCTATTCCATCAATCGAGTAGTAAGTTAAAAAAGTATTATATCAACGGTGGTCTTGTTAACTCCTAGAATTATAATCAATTTAATATTTAAACGAGAATCTCTTGAAAACATTTTACTATAACTAGAAACGAAAACAAAAACCAAATTTACAATATATGAAATGTATTACTGAAAAGTTAGTATCTCACAATGCAAGAATGAATCATTTTTTAGTTCAACTATAATGTAAATGTAGAGATATATGAGTCCTTTTAAAAGAACAGATAGTTGTTCTAATATATTCGTTCTTAAGAAAAAAGCAAAATTTATCAATAATCTAACCATACTTTTCTAGCTAGGAATAAATTCTATTAATAGCATTTAATTGATGGTCACTGGAAACCAATTAAAATAATGGAATTAGAATATTATTCATTATGCATCCCTATATAACAAACAATGCTAAAGTATTCGTATTAGAATAGTTTAGCATTGATAGACTTTGAATGATAATTTATACCGATTTATATCTATATAAAAATATCAATCAGTAATATAGATAAATATGTTCTTCATCTTTAGTGAAGATGAAATGTATATATCAGAAAAATCATTCAAATGAATATCCTTTGTTTTTTAGTGTACAAAATAAGAAAAGGAAACAGATTTGAAAACTTAAATATATATGAGTGTTGATATCATATTCTACAAGGAGTAAAGTATGTTTTGTTGGTGACAGATTTATTTTTGTGCGTTGATACAGAGATGTTTCGACTAATATGAGTTATGGATGAAGATGAATATTGCCGCAATTTTCCTTTCTTTTTCTTGAGAGAATGTATATGAAATGTGTTAAAACGGCTTCTATCTAAACTTTTGAATTTCAGAACTTATTCGTGAATCATTCATCAATTCTTTGATCACATTACAATCATGTAGAATTCGNAACTCGTCCGTTGATCATAGGGAAGATGAAAAGACAAGAGAAACAGAACATAGTAAAAGATAATAAGAAATAATACAAAAAAGATGATAAATATTATCAATATTAATTGTAAAATTTATTTCAAGAGAACGAAAATATTGATCTTTTTTATTCTATTACTTATGATCGTTCTCTTATACTACGGTCAAATGTTTATCTAGAGAATACTTCTACTAAAGTGACATGCTTGTTACACTGTGATATCACCAAATGTTTTATATATATATATATTAGATGATTATAAATTAAAAAGTACTTGTTTTTATTTAACATATAAATCTGAGTATTTATTTGAATCTTTCTTTCGTGAAATGGTGTACTCGAGCACTTTCTTGTACAACTTGTTGTGTATGTGAAGGGGAATCATAAAAAATATTTTCTCATGAACAAAAAGAATACCTAAACAAAAAAAGTAGATTGATTTATATTAAGTCTACCATCATTATAGTTTGAACATCTTCTTGTTTCTCAACAAGTTGACGAATATGAACGCAAACATATTCACAAATTGAATATATCATTTCAGAATATGCTCTAACACATTACAGTCTTTTAGGCTAAGATAAAAATCTACTATTTGTTCTCGTTGGTTTGAAAGTTAGATACTGTCTCAAAAAGGTCAGGCTCTTTCGAACCGATTTTTGGTACATTGCAGTGTCGTCGAGTTTGATCCGCTCTCGTTTGCTTCTAGCAATGGGAATCATAATATCTTTCAAAAAACAATCAAGTAAAATCTCTTACACTTGAAACTAAAGCTCATAAGAGTAAAATCCCGTAATTATAGATCTGTAAGTCAAAAATAACAGCTCAGTTTTTTAATCAATTTAAAGTTGGACATGACTAATCTTCCGATTATTTAGTTTTTCATCGTAGCCCACTACCGCTGCATACGTGAACTTCGTTTTTATTTTCATATTCTACATTCTTTGTGTTTTTTTTCTTCTAATTTACACAATGTTAGATCTCTGTAACTATCTTTAAGCAATATGATACCGAGGTAACAGAGATCGGATATATTCATTAGAAAATTGTAAAAATTCAAAACAAATTAGTAATATCAAACTAACAATAACAATGAAAAATTTATTTATGAATATCCCTTTTTTTGTAATGTCACTAATTATACACTCAACTATTTTGTTTATGTTTCATTACTTTCTAATATCCAAACTTATACATACTCATTTAGACTAAAATTAATAACATGTATTTAACGCTGTCAAATTATTCTCGTCATTGTTGCACTAAATAAGCTGAGTTTTAATTTCTGATTCCATACA
The DNA here is from genome assembly GCA_905329745.1 of Rotaria sp. Silwood2. Taxonomy (NCBI): domain Eukaryota; kingdom Metazoa; phylum Rotifera; class Eurotatoria; order Philodinida; family Philodinidae; genus Rotaria; species Rotaria sp. Silwood2. The sequence goes on from CAJNSZ010002571.1 coordinate 3,487, forward strand.
TTTTTAAAGGCTTCGAACATTTTTTTTCGTTTATCAAAATCAATCTATCTCAATACTTTGGCGCTTCATCTAATATACTTCGGAAATTAATGAGATAACTTGATCAACTTCGAAATATAATTACAATTCGATTTTTGTCCACTGTTCCGATTCTTTTTTCTTATATATATCAAAAAAAAAAATAACAGAATCACGAGACATTTTTTTCATTTAGATTTAGGTTTCTTTGAATGCACAATATCGATTGCATCAATAATGCAATACTTATCCTATCGATTTCAAACATATTCTGTCCGAGAATTCTCTTCTTTGAATGTATTCTGTTGAAGCCATTTTTCTTTCGATGAAGGATTCAACATTAATTTTTGTCTTCTATGCATTTCAAAAAGAAAAAGAACTTTTGCACATGTGCATCAGCATATTCCATTGTCGAACAGTAATTAACTCGAATATATGATGAACGAAGCAACGATCCATCTATTTGACGTTACAATTTAATCCTATCATTAAATGAAAATTTCATCACTACTTGGTATTAGTTGATCGATATTCTATTAAAGGCACCATGATATGAAGATCTCAAAATCTATAATTTTTTTTTGTGTTGTAGAATATTTCTCTGACAAATTGACATTTCCACCAACTCGCATGTTTTCGTCATCAAGACATTTATTTCATTAGAGTTGATCATTCACCTCTTGGTAAGTTATAATAAGCAGTTTCTCTCGTCAGTATGTAGAGTGCGAAATTTCTTTTCTCTTTATGGAAATCATGTAAAAATGACAGAGTAAATGTCGTGCTCAACACAGCGTTGAGAAAAGTTGCTTAAAAACAACTTACCAAGAAGTAAATGGTCAGCTCTGATCAATTACATGTTGCGATGACGAAAATGTGTGAATTGACAACAAAATTAATTTGCCAGAGCAAAAATAAAATAAATACAAACACTTGATGATGGAAGTAGTGTGATAAAGCATAGGGCTTAAAAACGGTGATTGACGTCTGTCGCTTTGAATGGAGTATAGTTACTATTTAGTATATTTGATATAAATGCTCATTGAGTTATGGAACAAAAAGAAGATTTGGTTAGTATAGAATAACTTAGAAGCTAGATATGAAAAATAAAGATATCGAAATAGACTATAAAGATGACACAAATCCAGGAAGTGCTACTGTATGAAAAAACTTCTATGAACTATATTAATGTTAACTTACTGAACTTTTTTGTTATAGTACTAGCTCGGATTCAATTATGCTGATGTGTATATAGGCGAAAATATTGTTGTTTCATAAAGACTTCTTTTTGAGTAAACTTTGATATAGAATTGTGATAAACGAATTTGGTTTTTTAACTTATATCAGAAAACTATATGGAAACAATTCCTTGCACGAAGACACTGTCTTTTGAGATCTAGAACAGCAACTAATTAGTTTTGTAATAGACGTCAATATAATCGTGAAAAAGCAGTATTTCTTGTATTGATCGCAATTAGTGGAACTATTTTGGTCTCGATCACATTATCGATAAAGAAATGTATTGTACTATACTATGAGTCTTCTTTTTAATTCAAAATTCCGAAAACTGTACATGATAAAATCTAGAGTATTCTACAAAAATGAAGTGTTTTCATATTTTAGCTTATAGAAAAATCTGAAAAATAACTGTTAAAATACAAATGTCACATATCCAGATTAGTTGTGAAAATGAAAATCAATAATCAGACGAAGTATTCAAACTACATCATATATGATGTTTTCAAGGATATTTTCGAAATTGAGAGGCTTGTTTATTGCACTTATTAGTGATCATTTCATAAACTTATTACAATCAAACATGTATGAAATAAAACTCTCATCAATAAGGAATAATACAATAAACACAAAACGTGAATCGCTTAAATCATTGAAAAGATATTTGTATTTTTTTTTCGACTAGACTTTTCCGACATGATATAGAGAAGACAAGAGATTCATTGTTTATGGAAAGTGCTACTCTGAGAGATTTATGTCGATAGCAATATACTCATGTTCGTGATCGCAATATGTATTTAAATTGAGTTCATCATCTACCTCTTGGTACGTTTGTAGTAAGCAACTGCGCTTGATAATTTCTAATGAACAACATGGGTTTTGGCTTTACCCATTACAAAGATCTTAATTCAATAAGATAAGTATCTGTTGTCGTCGATTTGAAAGTTAGCGCTGATTTTATTGAGACTAACTGCAGTGTCATCAAGCTTGATCCACTTCTGTTTCCCTTCGGACATGTGAGTTTATTTAACATAACACAAAATAATGTGTTTTTTTCTTTACGACACAATGTAAAAATGTTTTACATAATAATGTTATCAAATAGTTCTACTGATTACTTTTGATACTTCTGATAATTAGGGGAAAACAAGTATCCACAGTAGGCTTTATTAGTAGAAAGTTATGCATGTGGAAAATAAAAAAAAGTATAGATATTTATGCACTTATTTTCAATTAACTAAAACTTTATATATATGGAAATAACAAAAGAATTAGAGTACATTCTATATGTGAAAACATAGACCATTGGCTTTATACGAAAACTTTAATAATAGTATGTTTCTAGTAATAATTCAAGTTAATTTATATCCATATCCAAGTTGTAAATGTTAAAAACAAACTTCAAGCATTTCATGTCATAGTAGTGTTTCCTTAAGTCTAAGCTTGCAAGTCTCTATTTTATAAACATCGTCTTTTTTTCTGGTCTATTGATTAAAAAACTAAGTATTCTAAATGTAGAATCCACATTCCATCTGATATTAAGATGAACTTCTTATTGATAACATTATTCTAATTTGTTGACGAAGAAATTTGTTTCTACTAATATGACTCATAATCTATGATTCATAAATAAAATCAAACATGTATGTTGCACAATCTGAGTAGAGATGAATATTATGAAACAATTAAATTAATTGCAAAAAACTTTCTTTTTGTTTAGGGACAACTGTTTGAAATGTGTAAAGACAAACTCTATGTAAACATTTTAACTTTGACATTAAGTTCATGCTTGATGGTCTTTTCAGTTAAGATCGAAGTATAGTATCGGTTTTCGTCGGTTTGAAAGTCAGCATTGCTTGAAAAGGTCAATTTCTTTCGAACGGATTTTTGAAAAATGGAAATGCTCATGTTATGGATCGTCTTGACACTACAGTCTCGTCGAGTTTAGTCCACTCTCGTTTCCTTCTGAAGACCGAAACCGTTTAGTATTATAAACTTACATGAGAGAACCTTAATCTTTTTTCATACGATATAAGAAATGGAGTTTATTATTAGTGTACTGATACAATAGTTTGTGATATTATCATTTATGAGTTAGCTATAATGATCGTACTTCTGTTGTTTTTATTTTGATAAATAATATACAATGTAAGTTCTGTTAGAATGAGATATTCATGAATTCAAAATCATTAAAAGAAAAAAGCAAGTATAGAAAAATAAGTGTATGTCTGTAAATATTGAGATTCAGAGACAATCAAATAAAAGTTTTCAAAAATAACCTACAACGATAAGTATCAAGGTTATATTGTTATGCTTCATATATACAATAATAATTTTGCTGTATTATTGCAGGGACAGAAGAATATGGAATGAGTGATGAAAGTATTTGAGAAAAACATTCGTTTTTTGTAAAATATTTATTTATATCAGTGGAAAGTTACTGCATGTTTAAATAACAGTATAGTCAATAGGATAAGACTCAAAATGATTCATTTGTTCTTCCTTCTAATATTACTTTACAGATTTTATATTATCAAAAAGGAAACAAAAAATCGACTTACAGACTAGAGAAAATAGAGAAAGAACTCTACACTGACTCTAGAATATGAACATAGTCAATATCTATTTCTATGTAGCAGGGTGTGGGTGTCATAGTCATTTGATACTCATACTCACACCCTTATAACTTTAGGTATCTAGTAAAAAAGAATAAAATATGGATGTATATTAATTTCTAAACAACTTTTACTGATCATCGTCTCTTTATCTAAATCTATCGGATAATTATGAAGAAAAGTTTTATTTAGTAGAATAATTTATTAGTAAAAATTCTTACAGAATACTTTTGAACGAATACTATAATTGAAATAAATAATAGATAAAATTGTGATATCAAGTCTGTGTATTTTTTATAACAGAGATCGTTCTCTCGTATCTCCTTTATATTTATTATTTCATCAATTCAATAATTAATTTTTAAAATATAATGCACTGAATAACGTTTTCATGAATATTTATTTTCACCTACTTTTATTCAATTCTGATAAAAATTCACAATCCAACAATAATGTAAGAACATGAAAGAATTTTTTTTTTTGGAAGGCATATTCAACATACTGTGTATCTCAATATAATTTTTATTGTTTGTTGTTTTATGTTTTTATGAACATAGTTCTTTTTATTTTAAAACANATCATGGCATGTTTTTCGCTTTGGACATCATGTCTCTGTGGAAAATTTTTCATTAAAATGATGTAAATTACATCATATTCGGCAATTTTTTGCCATTTTTTTTCTCCATGGGTGATTTATATTAAATTTCCCATCGTTATAGTTTGAACATCTTCTTGTTTCTCAACAAGTTAACGAATATGAACGCGAGCATGTTCACAAATTGAACATATCATTTCAAAATATGTTCTAGCACATTACAGTCTTTTAGGTTAAGATAAGAATCTAGTATTTGTTTTCTTTGGTTTGAAAGTGAGATACTGGCTCCAAAAAGGTCAGGCTCTTTCGAACCGATTTTTAGTACATTGCATTGTTGTCGGGTTTGATCCACTCTCGTTTGCTTTTAGCACTGGGAATCATAATACCTTTCGAAAAACAATCAAGTAAAATCTCTAACACTTGAAACTAAAGCTCATAAGAGTAAAATCCCATAATTATAGATATGTAAGTCAAAAGTAACAGCTCTTATTTTTTATCAATTCAAACTTGGACATGATTAATCTTTCGATTATTTAGTTTTTTTATCCTAGCTTGCTACCGCTGCATATGTGAACTTCGTTTTTATTTTCATATTCTACATTATTTGTGTTTTTTTTTCTAATTTTGTTTATGTTTCATTACTTTCTAATATCCAAACTTATACATACTCATTCAGATTAAAATTAATAACATGTATTTAACGCTGTCAAATTATTGTCGACATTGTTGCACTAAATAAGCTGAGTTTTAATTTCTGGCTCCATACATTTTTAATTGTTGCAAACATTTTTTTCGTTTCTCAAGATCAATCTGTCTTTATACTTTGTTGCTCCATCTAATATGCTTCGGAAATTAATGAAATAACTTGGTCAATTTCGGAATATAATTGCAATTCGATTTTTGTCCACTGTTCCGATTCTTTTTTCTTATATTATCAAAAAAATAGCAGAATCACGAGAGATATTTTTGTCATTTAGATTTAGGTTTCTTTGAATGAACAATATCGATTGCATCAATAATACAATACTTATTCTATCGATTTCAAACATATTGTCCGAGAATTCTCTTCTTTGAGTGTATTCTGTTGAAGCCATTTTTCTTTCGATGAAAGATTCAACATTAATCTTTGTCTTCTATGCATTTCAAAAAGAAAAAGAACTTTTGCACATGTGCATCAGCATATTCTATTGTCGAACAGTAATTAGCTCGAATATTTGATGAACGAAGCAGCGAACTATCTATTTTACGTTTCAATTTAATCTTATCATTAAACGAAAATTTCATCACTACTTGGTATTACTTGATCGATATTCTATTAAAGGCACCATGACATGAAGATCTCAAAATTTATAAATTTTTTTGTGTTGTAGAATGTTGCTCTGGCAAATTGACGTTTCCATCAACTCGCATGTTTTCGTCATCAAGACATGTATTTCATTAGAGTGGATCATTCACCTCTTGGTAAGTTATAATAAGCAGTTTCTCTCGTCAGTATGTAGAGCGCGAAATTTCTTTTCTCTTTATAGAAATCATGTAAAAAAGACAGAACGAATGTTGTGCCCAACACAGCGCCGAGAAAAGTTGCTTAAAAACAACTTACCAAGAGATAAATGGTCAGTTCTGATCAATTACATGTTGCGATGACGAAAATGTGCGAGTTAACAACAAAATTATACTTATTCGAACTCATTTGTATAAAAATTTACAGAAGAACCTATATGCCTTGATGCATATGCGTAGTCTGACAATAAAATAAATACAAACACTTGATGATGGAAGTAGTGTGATAAAGCATAGGGTTTAAAAACGATGATTGACGTCTGTCTCTTTGAATGAAATATAGTTACTATTTAGTATATTTGATATAAATGCTCATTGAGTTATGATTGAAGTGATTGTTGATGAATCGACGTTCAAGTAATCATCTGGATGTTGGAACAAAAAGAAGGTTTGGTTAGTCTAGGATAACTTAGAAGGTAGGTATGAAAAATAAAAATATCGAAGTAGACTATAAAGATGACACAAATTCAGAAAGTGCTGCTATATGAAAAAACTTCTATGAAATTTGGTAATGTTAAGCTACTGCACTTTTTGTTATAGTATTAACTCGGATTCAATTACGCTGAAGTGTATATAGGCGAAAATATTGTTGTTTCATAAAGACTTCTTTTTGAGTATACTTTGATATAGAATTGTGATAAATGAATTTGGTTTTTTATCTTATATCAGAAAACTATATGGAAACAATTTCTTGCATTAAGACACTGGCTTTTGGGATCTAGAATAGTAACTAATTATTTTTGTAATAGATGTCAATACAATCGTGAAGAAGCAGCATTTCTTGTATTGATTGCCATTGATGAAACTACTTTGGTCTCGATCATATCATCGATGAAGAAATGTATTTCACTATACTAAGTGTCTTCTTTTTAATTCAAAATTTCGAAAACTGTACATGATGAAATCTAGAGTATTGAGAGTATTGTTTATTGCACTTATTAGTGATCATTTCATAAACTTTGTACAATCAAACATGTATGAAATAAAACTCTCATTAATAAGGAATAATACAATAGACACAAAACGTAAATCGCTGATATGATTGAAAAGATAGTTGTATTTCTTTTTTTTTTTTCGAGTAGACTTTTCCGACGTGATGTAGAGGAGACAAGAGATTTATGTCGCTGATTGATTCGAAGACACAATATGTGCGATAGATTCATTCAATAGCAAAGGGCAAGTTCATTTTTACTTCGTTTATGGAAAGTGCTGCTCTGAGAGATTTATGTTGATAGCAATGTACTCATGTACGTCATCGCAACACTGTATTTGACTTGAGTTCATCATCTACCTCTTGATATATTTGTAGTAAGCAACTGCGCTTGATGATCTCTGATGAACAACATGGGTTTTGGCTTTGCCCATTACAAAAGTCTTAATTCAAGAAGATAAGTATCTGTTGTCATCGATTTAAAAGTCACCGTTGATTTTATTGAGACTAGATTTTATGAAGAAGATATTCGGACATCAACCAGGATCAATCAAATTCACTTGAAACTGTTTCACAGGTTGTGTCAAAACTGCAGTGTCGTCAAGCTTGATCCACTTCTGTTTCCATTGGGACATGTAAGTTCAATTAACATTACACAAAATACTGTGTTTTTTTCTTTACGACAATCTAAAAATGTTTTACATGATAATGTTATCAAATAGTTCTACTAATTACTTTTGATACTTCTGATAATTAGGGAAAAGCAAGTATTCACAGTAGATTTTATTAGTAGAAAGTTATGCATGTGGAAAATAAAAAAGTATAGATATTCATGCACTAATTTTCAATTAACTAAAACTTTTCAAGATTTAATTCCAACAGTAAAACTGATCTTTTATTGATATAGTATATAATTGATTGTAACCAAAAAGTGAACTGAAATATATGGAGATAACAAAAGAATTAGAGTACATTCGATATGTAAAAATATAGACTATTGCCTTTATACGAAAACTTTAATAATAGTATGTTTCTAGTAATAATTCAAGTTAATTTATATCCATATAAAAGTTGTAATTTAAAAAAAAAAACGAATTCCAAGCATTTCATATCATAGTAGTGTTTCCTTAAGTCTAAGCTTGCAAGTTTCTATTGTATAAACCTCGTCTTTTTTTTCTGGTCTATCGATTTAAAAAACTAAATATTCTAAATGTAGAATCCACATTCCAGCTGATATTAAGGTGAACTTCTTATTGATAACATTATTCTAGTTTGTTGACGAAAAAATTTGCTTTTACTAATATGACTCATAATCTATGATTCACGAATAAAATCGAACATGTATGTTGCATAATTTGAGTAGAGATGAATATTATGAAACAATCTAATTAATTGCAAAAAACTTTCTTTTTGTTTAGGAACAACTGTTTGAAATGTGTAAAGACAAACTCTATGTAAACATTTTAACTTCGACATTAAGTTCATGCTTGATGGTCTTTTCAGTTAAGATCGAAGTATAGTATTGATTTTCGTCGATTTGAAAGTCAGCATTGCCTGAAAAGGCCGAGCTCTTTCGAACGGATTTTTGAAACATGGAAAGGCTCATGTTATGGAGCTTCTTGACACTACAGTCTCGCCGAGTTTGGTCCACTCTCATTTCCTTCTGGAGACAGAAACCATTTGGTATTATAAACTTACATGAGAGAACCTTAGTCGTTTTTCATACGAATTAAGAAGAAATGAAGTTTATTATTGATGTACTGATACAATAGTTCGTGATATTATCATTTATGAGTTAGCTATAATGATTGTACTTCTGTTGTTTTTATTTTGACAAATAACATACAATGTAAGTTCTGTTAGAATGAGATATTCACGAATTCAAAATCATTAAAAGAAAAACCAAGTATAAAAAAATAAAGGGTGGTCAGAAAGTTTCGACCCCTCTCTGTAAATTGATGTTATCTACATGAATACATATGTAGATAGTTGATTGAAATATACAGTTTTGTAGAGAATGAGAAGGGCTATCATCTGAAAAAAAGATAATTGAAATTGTGTCGCAGCTATGAAAAGTTATGATCATTTTATTCATGATGACAAAGCAAAAACACGTTACATTTTTTGCAAAAACANATGAGTAAAGCATAAGTGTTTTCCATCTAGAAGAATAATAATAAGACGACACTTAAAAAATATGAAGTAATTGAATTCTAATTTTAGTTAAAACTCAACACTATATATGAAAATTAGTCGAGGGAAAGAATAATATACGTGGTAGCTTACCGAGCAATAAAGTAAATATGCATAACAGGCTCATATAGTAGTTGAACCGATGAAAGGAACAATAAAATTAGATCTGCTGCTTCGTATGACATGCATCGTGTAGATATTATCAATGAGAGAATAGAAGTTATGCACTGAAGATGTATATGACAACAGAAATAATTTTTTTCAATATTACGATGTTAAATGAATTGAATAATCTGATAGACAAGGAATAAATATGAATAGTTTCAACAAAATAAACTTTCAGAGCTCGCGTATCAGCTATAAAAATTATTATAATTCTGATTTATTCATCTATTTATATAGAATTTTTTTAATAACTTATTTTAAAACGTCTGACAATATATATGAAATTTATAACGCTCAGAGTTTGTGAGTTCCACCTTTCAGCCCCTCTTGGCGCCTCACTTACAAGTTTTTTAATGACACCAAATAAGATTCTTACATTCACAGAAGATCCAAATATCTAATATACTTCAAAGTTCCTCTAATGCATAGAACACATTTTTCAATGTGTATTTTTTATTAGAATTGAAATCAGTGAAAAAATAGAAAAGACGAAGAAAAACAGCTGAATGAAAATTTGAAAGAAGAATGCTGGAAAGTCAATCGTATTCACTGACATTGATAATGGCCGATAACCATGTTTGATTTTTAGTATTGAGTTACTTTTGTGTAATATTACCTACGAAGAAACAAGTTAGACTAGATCATCAAATACAGAATCAGAAAAAACTAAAAATAGGTATGAAAATTGTAGAAGAAACATCAAAACATACTGGCAAACAGTTAAAATTGAAACAATGCACTTACGCAGCATCTTTGTTTGTTTCGAAACGAATTTTTTTACCGCGAGCATGCCAATTATTAGGAGGAGCAACACTAACACGACAACGATTACGACGACGATCAAAACCATCACAACGATCACTATTAACAATACCATCCTCATTAGTAGTAACAGCACCACTGGAACTGCAATCACAACGGTACTGACGACCAAAAGGCCAGCTCTTGCGACAATAAACACAATGACCGACATTAGGATCTCTATTATCGCAACACTCAGAAACATCGTTACACAGACCACCAATAGAAATACAATTACGTTTCTTATCAGGTTGGGTGAAACCTTTCTTTCCGCGTACAGTGCAATACGATGCCAAAAATGCCATAATGAACATAACATACATCACTAACTTGATACTGCTCATCTTGTTGCCTTGAATAAGTTGTAATAAATGTCTGCTGCCATTGTGATTTTTATACACGTATCAAGGAGTTATAGAAAAGAATAGATTTTTTTTTCATTCATAATATCTAAGAAATTGGAAGCAATTAGTTTTGAAGGGTACTTGAACAACATCGAATAATCTAATGTGTTATTATCGAAAACCAAATTATTTGTTTTCTCTTAATACGAATAGATTTAATGTCGCCTACAGGCGTATAGTTCCCATTATACTAGAAAAATATGATTAAAAATAATGATAACCGTAATGGAATCCTTTCTTCTAAATAATAACATAACGATTTGGACCAGCTGTAAGTGCATCGCCAACAGCAAGAAAAGAAGTGAAATTCACATCATCAAGTTAGAACTTCAAACATTTCTGTGAGGCTTTTTCTTTCAATAACATCATATACACAGTTCTTTCTCGCAACAAAATGTACCATTTTTCTTTTCGATACTGTCAAGTTGTGCATAGAAGAAATAGGAATTTCAGATTTTTACTCATCGTATTTTTTTCTGCTCTTTTATCCCCACGTTTTTAAATAGATTCCTCTTTATTCTAACAAATAGTCGCCGTTACACTTCTTCTGAACTACACACTCACCTTTAAATTAAACATAAGATATAGCTCGACGTTAACTTAATTGAAATGAAAGAGTATAGATCATGAGACAAATACATAAGCTTGAATATATGATTAAAGTTCAAAGACTTTGTTTCAAGAAAATGGAGATCGATCCTTTTCTTGATCGGCAAAAAACAACTCGATTAAGGGTATGGGTGTGGTGTGTGGTGAGCGATAGGGGTGAAGGTGTTGTTCTGGTTTTCACAGACTCCATACTAACTCCCACACCCACACCCTCGCAGACATCGAGTCA
>CAJNSZ010002572.1:0-14828 GCA_905329745.1 Rotaria sp. Silwood2
TTATTATTATTATTATTATTCTTTTTTTATCTGTATCAACTACTGGTGACAGAATCAGCATAAAATAGTTTATCGACTAAAGAGACATATACCAGCGTTTTCTCCAGATTGTCCCCTGCGAAGAGACAATTTAAAACTCGGGAAAAGTGAACATCTATTTTTATGTGCAGAAATACAAGATGTGTACTGCAAAAGTCTCAGACTGCACGAGGATCACGCTGATCTTTAGAGGAATATCGCCACATCTTATAAAATATTACCAGACATCTTTTCAATTATGTATACCAAAAGCATGACAATAAACTGTTTTATGCTGATTCTGTCACCAGTAGTTGATACAGATAAAAAAAGAATAATAATAATAATAATAAGTACGATCTATTCGAGGAAGTAACACAATAGGTTAGCAGGATATCAGTATTAATCATTCATAATACATATTAAAATAATCAAAAACACATATCAAACAATCGATTTTGATGAGTCAGAAATGATTGTAAGCGAAGGACATTATTAAATCGAAGAATTATCTTGATTTGTTTTTGTTTCGTACTGAATGAAGAATAATAGAAATGAATATAATAAATTTTTCCTCTTATCGTACTTTTAAAATCTGACAAATCTGAATTCGTTCATTAAAAAAATCAATATTGAAACTGAATAAGTGATCATAAACTCATCGAGTAAAGATGATTCGTTAGAAAATAAATGGATATTTTCAAACAGACTTGAGTAAATCTGCTTCATTTATTGTTCTTTGTAGCAGAAAATACGTTATACTTTCTGTTCTCATTTTCTTCTTGTTAGATAATCATAAGTAATCTATTGTTTTACTTTTATTTTTCTATAAGAAGTCAGAAGAATTAAAATATCAACATTTTCTTTTTAGATCCTCTCAATAAATAAACGAAAGTACGGCTTCAACTAAATTAATCTATTTATTGTAGAATATTTCGAGTGACAAACCAAGTTTGAAATTCTACTACATTTCCATATGTTCATCTATTCATGTTGTGTAAAGAAAAAAGTTGTTTAAATATAAAATATTTTAGTAATTGATATATTATAGTTGTCTTATGCGTTGTTTTGCTATTCTAATTGCATTTTTCAAACACTTTCGAATCTGATGATTATCAATCAAGCAAAGTAACATTATAATATCCTGATGAAATGAAATAGACATGAGACAGATTCGTTGTATATAAAGCGGTATTGTTACATGATTAAATTGAATAATAAGAAAGAAAAGAAGATTAAAGATAAGCATAATAATATGACGAAAAATACGAAATTCACGTTTTCGTATTTGTCGTTCAAATATATTTTGATGGATAACCGAACGATATGGGTTTTGCCTGATATATATTAAAAGTCGAATATAAATTCCTATAATTATTACTAATGGAAAAAGATAAATCCATATTGAAAAATAAAGAAAACCATATAGATCGTACATTGATACCTAGGGTGTGGGTGTGGATATAAGTGTCAATGTGTATCAAGAAGATATCAAGATCTACACCCATACCCACGCCCACATCCACGCCCATACCCACACCCACCCACATCACCCACACTCCACACCCACACCCACACACTCACACCCAAAACGAAATTCATTTTATGTAAGTTTGGGACAAAATAGGACTGGAGCCTTTGATTGTCCTTCGAGTTTTATAGATCAAAAACGCAGTATAATATTCGGACTTTATTTCCAAATGGGATTTTATATAAGGAACTCACAGCAATAAATCCCATTATAAGTCAAAATTAGAATTAACAGTGCTAAATTGTGCTGAAGATAGTAATATAACCACAGAACAATACTCACTTCTGTTAACTATCAATTTTTCGTACTATTTCCGTTGAACATAAGCTATTACTGGAATACTGTCAAAAACGAACTGCAAGATATTTGTTTAAAGGAGTTGGATATGAAATAAGACTGGAGTACAACTGAAGTAGAGTTGAAGTACAGTTGGAGTACAGGTAGAGTACAGTTGGAGTACGCACTCTACGAGCCTCGCTTTTCCCCCCTTGATGTTTACACAGCGACTTTGACCAACAACATTTCCTTTATCACGAATATTTATCGCAATAATACGCCGGTCTTTTGATTGTCGATGCAAATCACTTTGTTCATGCTCTCGAATGCATGATGAACAAAAAGACATCAATTATGTCATGAACAGAAAATTACAGTAATGGTAAGGCATTACCTTCAATGCATTTATGTTTCAGTTTCCAATAAGGTCTAACAATAAATGCACCACCACTTCGTTCGATTTTTGCTTGATCTGATGCGAATTCACTACAAACTGTACATAACAACCCTTATTTATTATTTGTACAAACTGCTCGCAACCAGGAACAATGATCACCAAAATATTGTTTACTTAGTTTATGAATCGTTTTATGCTGTTGTTCTTTGGAATGTTGTTCCGAATATCATTTGATATTCGGATATTGAGCACGTTGTTTATCAACAGAAGATAGTTCTTGACTGTTAATAAAACGAACAACGGCTATAGATTTTGTTATTATTGGTGGACGATTAATATCTATGTGCTCGTGTTGAACAATATTATCATCATCAGTCTTATTAATATTACAATCACTATCTTCTGTATCATCTCTCTCACTATTTGTTGTATCAGACGAAGTGTCGTCTTCACATTTACTTGACATGTGTTCTGAAGGAAAAGCATTAGTAAGATGAAAAGAAGAAGCTAAAAGTTGTGATTTTCAATTCAGCTTACGAGAAACTACTTCACTATCATTCATTACTTGAGAATCATTCGTACTTCTTGGTGCTAATAAACAGATATCAAGACTTTTTGGTTCATCAACGACTGAAAAGGATGAATGTTGTCAAATAAGCCTGAAAAATGTAATAAGAGCCGATTTTTCATACCTCTGTTCGTTTCCATATTTTCAGCATCAGTAGTTAATATGGGTGCTTCAATACTAAAAGATGTATTGGCAAAACTTGATTGATTGCTATCCGCAGACTGTGCATCTTCGGAAGATAGAACATCACTGATATTCCCAGTCTGAGGAGGTGTTTGTTTGGTAACAACAAAATTTTTCATTGAAAATGTTTTTTTGTAACTACACCAGGTGACGTAGCGCTTGCTGCTTTTGATGAAGTAGAGGAAATATTTGATTTGAGTTGTTCATATTGATTATTAATTTTTTCTTCTGATATTAACATTGAGTGTTTTGCACGGCAGTGATCCTTCCAGTTTTTGAGCAACATCGTTTTTGCACACACCGGACAAGAAATCTCTTTACTAGTTGGTTATACCGATTTAGAAGCCATTTTAGAAAAAAAAATTTGTATAAAGCAAACGCAATTTATTATATCTATGAAGTAATGCACTTAAAACTACTATTTTTGGAAGAACATCAAGAAGCAGTTATTTGTGTGCCATCTTTTATATTGTTATTTTGCCTCTCCCCGCCCTTTTCTCTACTCATCACCACCCAATACAACTGCGAATTGAAACGCACGACTGGTAGAAGTAGAAAAATGAATAAGATAAGGAACATCATTATATGTAAGATGAACACGTGATTACATGTCACTAAAGAGAGGATAGCAACATATAACAGCAGAAATGAAACCAACTTTTTGCATGAAATTTCAAACAAATAACATCGACTTTCTGCGAGAAATTTAAAAGAAATAACAAGGACTTTGCGAGACATTTCAGAAATTATATTAGGTTTAATTTGAATCTAGCAATTGTAGAAGTTTTCTACCGAAGTAAACTTTAAAAATTCGCAGAAAGTATCATCAAAAATTTTGGCAGAAAGTCTGAGATTTTTTCTTTTTTTGGGAAGGGGGCTTCTTCCTGCTCCCCCCTCTAATCGGAAACCCTGGTTCATAACATGATTTTTAATGCTTTTATTATTTTAGATATATGTTGGTTCTAATAGATACTTTGTGTGCGTTTCCTTAGACATGTCACTTGCTATTTAAAATAATAATATTAGTATATATTCATACAATTGCTCGAATATTTCTTACTTTTCGAACGAAAATGAATAAAGTTCGAAAGAAGTCTTCAATTCTCTCTATAGGAAAATCGCTAAATATAAAATCTATTTTGAGTATTCATAAATTAATAAAAGAAATCAATTGTTATTGCTTTCTATTGACATATATTCGAGTCTACATGAATGCATAAGATTACTTTATGTAATGTCAAATGAATAGAAGTAAAATTTTTATTCAAAACAATTGAATAATGTTATCATAAGATTTGTTATTGTTTCCAAAATTGTTTTTGCTAAATCATCCAATTTTGCAATATCACCATTTGATAGGATAATAACACCTAACGTTCTTTTTTCATTGACCATCATTATATTAGTAACACCAGGCAATGAACCCCGATGTCCAACAAAGCGTCTTCCATGAACAGTTTCCCAGTGCCATGATAAACCAGATGGATATTGTTTATTATCATCTAGATTAATTCGAATTAGTTCATTAGCAGATGATGAATTTAATAGAAGAGGCCAGAAATCGTTGAGAAACGATTGAAGATACTTAGCCAATGAATGAGCTGACATGCGAAGAAGAGAAGTTGGATAATCACGTACACCAAAACGAGGAATATAAAGCCAGCCAGATGTGCTATCAACCTGCAACGATGGTTCTGTTAACAATTACAAACATAACGATTTCTCAATCATTCATAGTAAACAGAAAAAAAAGAAAGTTCAACATTTGGAAATCGCTTTTATATAAAATGCATTTGGATACCTCAAAAACTATTCTATATGTGCATTTATATACAAGCATACTCACTCATTGTATTGTTGTGTCCGAGAACACTTTATAGAACTATCATTTATCCATATGAAAAAAAAGCAGAAATGAGAATAGTCTCATTTCAAGAATAAAAAAAAACACTCATTGAGAACAAAATAATGATTTAGTATCGAGAAACACCGCAAAGCTTTGGATATCAACAGAGAATCAATTTCATAATTGTTTTCTTTAAATATAATGTTGTTAGAAGATTAGCTACTAATTCTTTTTTTATAAGTTTTCAAAAATAATGATGTAATTTAAAATAAATATATAAAAGATTTTTCAGTGAATGTATATCAGTTAAGTGTTAGTTCATAATGAAAATAATTCGATCAAATTCAATCCTTAGATCATAATATTTTTTATATATGTGCTCTTCTTTGATATTCTTAAAAGATGTATTATCTTCTAAATTGCTGATGTTTTATAATATCTGACAAAATATTTCGTCTTTTAGTTATATAACAACTTACTCGTCTAATATTTAATTGTGGTAACAAATTTTGTGCATGCATAAGCCAAGATGCATTAAATAGATAATGTTCTATTAAGTTTTTTTTCCTATTTTCAAAATCACTCAATCGATAACCAGCATCATTTTTACTAATACCTAATGGTTGAAGAATTTTTTCCTGTACATATTGTTCAAATGAAATTTGTGCTATTTGTTCAACAATTATTGCAGCTAAACCAGCACCAATATTTGAATGAAGAGTTGCAGCTCCAGGTGGTGTTGATAACCAATTTGATTTATTATTTAAATATGATAAAATAGTACTACTAAGATTTATTTTAGTGAAATCATCGTTGGGTACATAAAGTTTTAGTTCTTCATTAACATTTGGTCCAATGCCTGATGTATGAGAAAGTACATGTCGCATTGTAATAGAAATATTTGGATAAAATGGATGAATAACTTTCATATGCGAAGGTAGATATTCATTAATGTCTTTATCAAGATCAAGTTCATGTAATTCAACAAGTTGCATAGCAGCTACTCCAATGAATGTTTTCGATATAGAAGCTAAGACAAATATTGTCTTTGAAGAATCAATAGGTTGACGTTCCTCGAATATTGGAGGTGCATTGTAACCAAATGCTTGTTCATAAAGAATATGTGTTGAATTAACTACGATTGCTACAAGACCAGGAATATTTGTATCATACAGAGAATTTTCGATTGATGTTTTTGATGGTGGACATTGAAAAATGGCAGTATGTCCTTGAGCGAAAGCAATAAAATAAAGTAGTACAAATAACATTATGATGATACAATGGATTGTACATGAATTTGATTCTTATCTTTTTATTCTACTAGGTAGCAACGGATTAATAAGAAGATTCTACATAGGTATTAAAATTGTTATTTTCTACTGAGCAAATAAAATAACAACAGCTTAACATTTCGATGAAGATTTTATGAAATAGTTATTCTGTTTCTTTTGATTTTATTCATATTTATTCTCTAGTGAATGTACCGAGCCAAGAGTGCCCGCAAAGTACTCTGGTATTAGTATGTCCGAAGATCCGTTTGATATTCAAGTACTTTATCGGGTACCCTGCTGAAAAGCATCTAGTAAATGGATACTTGAAAGTACTGATTGAGTACTCCACTGGGTACTATTGCACAGTATTTTTCGGTACCGTGTTGCCAAAATTCTAGTAGGTTAATGATCGAACTTAACCTTTGACTTTTTTCATTTTTGTTTTTCTCAAGGAAATTTATGACATTTTTTTGATTTTATTGAATTTAATTTTTCCGATTCTGAAAACTCAGGTAGGTCAAATTTCAAGATGTGACTCAACTTGAATTGGTCGAATCTCCATCAGATCACTTCAGGGCTGTCCCTTCTCAATTGACGATTGAGATCAGCATGTTCGCCGCTAGTAAATAGTCAAGATATAATCTAGAAAAAATCAGTATGAAAAAATATTAATTTCTTATGTTTTGTCGAGTTATTTATATAAAACTTTGTGTACAAAAGAAAACAATGAATGAAGAGGTTCTACACAGAACGCGACAAATCTAAGGTAACCTGTAGAGCTTTCATCAGTAAAATTACAGATGCGGGTACCCATACAAGTACTTGTTCAGTAAGCATACTGCTATGGATACCCAATGCAGTACCTAGATCAGTATAATTACTCAGAATTTTCGAAGTGCACATATCGGTTACCTTGCTGAAGCTTTCTCAGTATATCAGTTCCCTTAGCTCAGAACACTCACTTGGATTAGTAATTGATGATTCTTTCAAATGAAGGGTGTGGGTGTGGGTGTGGGTGTGGGTGTGGGTGGGTGGATGAGAAGTGAGTGTGTAATTACTTCATTAAGGGAGATCTTCACCCACACCCACACCTACGCCCACACCCACACCCACACCCACACCTACGCCCACACCCACACCAACACCCACACCCACACCCACACTTCGTACGAAGTCATGTATATTTCCGTACACTGATAAGCTTTTAATTTTTTTCCTAACCGTGAATGGTTCACCGTTAGTTCCAGTGCTTAACCTACTTGAAAATCCTTATATTTCCAGTAGTATAATGGAAAACCGTCAGAACTTATTACTAAGAATCAAAATAATGAGAAACGGATCAGGAGCAAATGTATATGCATCCTTCCCCGGAACAGATCAGCGCCGAAGAATTAAAGCGTCAGACGATCAGAATAAAGATAGGAAAAGGACGAACTTTACTAAAAATATCGAGAAAATAATTAATACAGTATTGGGAGCAGAAATGTAATAATATCAATATGGTATTGGCAGTATTGATATTTATTCGACACTAGATCAAAACTAAACGAGGCCAGTTATGGGTGGGTGTGGGTGTGCTTTCCAGTAATACCAGCACCCACCCACACCCACACCCCCGAAATCAAGAGATGAAAGTCTTTGAAAATGAGTATTGTTATTTTGTTGCTATTACACCAATTCCATTAGCGCATTTAATTAAATCGTCGTAGAATGCCTTATTGGGCACATCGGGATCGCATTGATAATGTACCCATTCGAAAGTTTTAAAGCCTACTTCTTTAAACACTTGTTCATGAGTGTTGGGTGAGAGATAATAGGTTGTAAATGTGCATGTCGGTTCGTTTTTCTTGTTGTACAAAGTAACGAATACTTCTGTCCCATCTGGTATCAAACCTTCATCCAAAGGAATGTTAACATGTCTGACAACACCATATTTTCGTTTGTCGAATGAATCTTTACCTCCAACAACGTTTGCCGTCACACCGATAAATCGTTTATTTTCACCAAGTTGTGCATAGATAGTACGTGCCATTTCAAGAAGATCTTCTCGTGTGCGAGCAAAATTGAGCAAATAGAAAGCGGTAACTAAATCGTAAGGTTTTTCAGGTAGTGGAAGCTTTTTCACATCGGCAACAATGTAGTTGAGACCTTTTGGATTTTCATTTTCAGCCTCGAGAGCGAGTTTAATCATTTCTGAGCTGATATCAACGCCAAGAATATAATCACAATTTAAAGCTTTCAATCGTCGCGTATGATGCCCTTGGCCACATCCTAAATCGAGCACACGTTTTCCTGTTAATAATCCATGCTCATCTAATAATGGCTTGAGTAAACAATGATAAACTGTATAACATTCGACAGATTCGAGAAAATTCGTTTGATGACCTTCAACGTATTTCTCAGCAATGCTGTCATATTGAGATACATTAGTAGCCATAGTGTATCGTCGATCGAATATGCTTGCACGAGAATAAATTCAAATGATGCAAACAAGGAGAAAAACATTTTTTTAATGGATGAATGAACAGAACAAGAATAATGTACCCCTCGCCAATGTATCGACCACATATTTTGTTTTTGTATACTACTTGATGATAAACAAGCCAATGACTTCGTTGATAGGCTTGTCGTCGTCATTGCATTTGACTAGATCTATTCGGTAGAGGGAAACAGGGTGTGGGTCTGGGTCTGGGTGTGTGAGTGTAGGCGGGTGTGGATCAATATAGAACAAGATACTCACATCCTACATAAACTTCGTCAATGATTAATGACAAGATGAATGATTGTTGGTTAGAAAAAAATTGAATGTTAATATTAGTAAATGCAGTATACAATTCGTCATGAAGTTGAGGTATTATACTTTTGAATTACTAAAGAATCTTTTACAAAGTTTTTATCAAAAATCAAGTAGATCTTAAAGTATTATTTCAATTGGTAAAATCAGTTTATCAAAATTAGTCTAGTAGAATCCTCAACAATGTGTTTTTCGAATTATAAACTTTTCTAATTCAAGATGAATTTATTACCTTCAACAAAATCTGTTCGAATAAAATGAATATTCGACTTCTCTTCTGTAAAAAATATCATTCAGATTTAATACGTTCATTTCAACAATGAAATTCTTCTAAAATTCAAAGATATAAATATTATTCTGTTACAAAATATATTCTACACATTTTGTTTCTTTTCTTAAATAAAATGATGCATCGATTTTTCAGGACACAACTTGTTATAAAATTCATTTTTCTAAAAAAAAGGGTGTGGATGTAAGTGATCTTCTCAACTATGAACATCCACATCTACACCTCATGCACATTGAACAGATTCCAATAGAGCAATTACCTTCAGTGACAAAAGCACAAACTATCTATTTCTGAATGAAATGTAAGAAAGCTTTTTTTATTGAAAAGATGACAGAATCAAGTAGAATTTTGGAAAACTCGGTCAAAGTTTGCACTTAGCGTAAAACCAACATATGCAGTAGCGTAATCAGCAAAATACGACCTTTTGAGTCACGTTCATCACAGTTCTAAAGAATATCAACAGAACAGCATGCCATGATATGCGTAATACAAAAATGATAAATTAATGAGTCTTCTTGATTTATTCCATAGATAATACGACATAAAATAAATATGATCGCAAATATACGAGTCAATAAATCATGCAAATGAATTCGTTGAGAAAAGATTACCTTGAGATTGAGCGAAATAGTTGAGAGTTCTTCGCCAAGAAGAAGAAAATGACATGAATGACCAAGACGCGTATACAATCCTATAAAAGACATGCGTGTAAGATTATGCAAAGATGATACCAAGAGGGTGTGGGTGTGCCAAGTGGATGTGAGTGTAAATATTGATATCACCCACTCACCCACACCCTAAAAAGAAATTTTACAAATTTCCGTTATCCGTAATGGAGGTAACTGTTTGCTACACATGAATGAGTTATTGACAAAAAACTTAATGTTTATATTTAATTTATTTTAGGCATTGCTTCTTTTTCTTGTAGCTAAGGAGAGGTAGTATTCACTCATCCTTCATAATTTTAATAGAGAAATTTATTTTCTTTTTACATATGCAGTGTAGAGAAACAGAATTTACTTTTCTTTTCATTTTAATAATAAAACCATTTTTGTGACATTGATGAATAAGAAACAGTATTGCTCTTTTTGTTGTCTATTCCAAAAGTAAAAAAGACGCTGCTTCCTTTCTCACTAAGATGCGCGTTTTGCTTCTTTATTTAAACTACACTTTACTTGCAAATGTTTTTCCTCTCAGTTGAGTTACAGTTATTCTTCTTTCATAGTAAGCATAACTGAGTTTCAGATATCACTTTATAAACCCAATCTTGAGCTCTTTCCTAAAACCAAAAAAGGTATATGAAAAGGCATAAATATTTTTCATATACCCTAAAGAGGTTTATAAAAGGATTCATTCAAAAGATATCTGCATAACCTTTCATAAACCTCTTTCAGAAGTATGTAGACATATGCAAAACCCGAGTTTAATTTCCAGTTTCGATACCAAGCTTTGGAAGATTTAGTTCGATTTGAAATTGAAATCGGAAACTCGAGTTTGGATTGAACTTGAATATTGGTACTCGAACCCGATCGAGTTCGATCTTGCCACGATCGAGTTCAAGCATTTTACTGGAACTTTTGCTAATACTTACCAATTTATGGACACAATCAGTTTTCTATATTAAGGAAATACTGGTACTTCGATTGATGCGCTTATCAAAAATAAAATAAAATAAAAATAAAATGTTTTCACTCAGACGAGAGTATCTTTAAACAATCTTGGGACTCACCATTTCATTTTATTTTTATCCTTTGAATATCACTGCTCGATGGGTGGCGACTAGGGACTACCGAATTCATCTGATCAGTGTGAACAGTGGATGCCGATCGCTCAATAAAGAAGGTGTGCCAAATTACACTCAGATGTCTCAAACAATCTGAAACTAATTTTTATCAGCTTAAGAATGAAAATTGACACCTGACTGTTTTTCACAAATTTATTTTGTATTTTATCACAACTCAATTTTTCACACCTGAGGTAGTCGTCAGATATCGAAAAGAAACCTTTCTCCGCCCTTCTATCACAAGTCTTTTATAGTTCGAAACCACTAAAGTGTGCCCCAGAAGTTCTGCAACGATTTTAAAATTAGTCGTTCTCGGGTTCAACAAAAGCCAACTTCGGAAAATTTTGGCAGATTATTTTATATATCAAGTACTACATAACTACAAAGTTTGAGGTCTATAGCTTTACTATGGGCGAGAATTAGTACCAAGATTGCCTTGTACTATTTTTCCGATTTTCCAGCACCGGAAATTCGCTATAGAAATGGTAGAAATAATTTTATTTCCAGTGTCTGTTTAGTCTATAAGTGTTAAAGGATAGATTATTTCCTGTACGATCATATTCTCTTTTCTGTACATAGTCGAACTGCTGTAGCAAAAAAATCAGCTAAACAACTAGGTGACATAAAAAATGTTATTTTTCAAGATGATCAAAATCTTCAACGGAGGATTCAAGTGATCTTGAATGCTGTTACAGATGCTTTTATCAATCGGCTTGAATTAATAAATTGTGCTGAAAGTTAGCAGACATTTGGTCTATTGAAAACGTCTGGGGGATGTTCAAAGAGAAATTAGGAGCGCAAGAATACAGTAATATTGAACAATTGAAAAAGAATATTAAAAAGGAGTGGGTCAAATTTAGTATTTCTTTATGTAAACAGATGGCAGGTAAAATACCAGTACGATTAAAACTACTTATCGATCAAGATGATAATTAAAAAACAGGAACACTGATAACTTGATTTGTGTTTTTTTTTTATTTTTCAAAGTTGTATTGCTTTTAAAATCAAACAAGACGAAGAGGAACTTTGAAAAAAATAGTACACGGCAATCTTGTTACCGGTTCTCACCCATAGTAAAAGCTATAGACCTCATATTTTGTAGTTATGTAGTACTTGATATATACAATAATCTGCCAATGTTCCAAGAAGTTCACTTTTGTTGAACGTGAGAACGATGAATTTCGAAATCGTTACAGAACTTCTTGGACGCCCTTTATGTTTGCTGATTACAAATAGAATATTCATTTTCAAAATGACTAAGATGACAAGAAAGATCAGAAGCACTCTGAAAGCATGAAAAATCAGTTTTTGACCTGATTGGCCACTAAATTTAGATTTAGATTCGTCGAAAATAGATTCATTTGATGTAAAACCTCTTTCTCTATCAGAATCTATACGGACTTCTTGAAAATTCAATTTTTTTCTAGCGATACCTGCCAAATACCACCCCGATTTGGTACTTTTGTTACCAATAATGATCCTACCGGTTCTATGAAAGTATAGGTTCTAAAGGTGTACCAGGGAATTCTTTTTTAACAAATATGTAATTTAATGTTATCTGTGTCACGGAATCATTTTTCAATTTGAAATTCAATGCCTATTAAAGCACTTTTCTCTAACTACTATACTAGGGAGTCAAGTTGCGCCTTTTGTCACTGATATTCGACGGTTTTCGAGCAGAAGAATTCCAGTGTGATTTCAAACAAATGTGATGTTTGGAATCAGCATAAAAAACTGAGTAGACTTATATAGGTTTCGAAATGTTTCTACGAGTTTCGTTTTTCTCTCGAATTTTTACCCTTGGCCCTCCCTCTCAGAGATAGACGAAAAAAATGAACTTCATCAAAAAACCATTTCGACAGTGGAAATACAGCTCGGGACTTACAAAATACACCCTGAATACGAAAGTGGTGATTTCTAGATATTTGAACATTTGTTTTGACGAAGTTAATTTTTTTGTCAGTCATTGAAGGGACCACGGGTCAATATTTCACAGAAAAACGAAAGTCAAAGACACAACATAAAAGGTACACACATCGACTCAGATTTTTGCGCTGATTTCCAATATCACATTTGTGTGAAATGAAACGTAGATTATTCTGCTTGAAAACCGTCGAATGTTAGTCTAAAATACGTTAATTTGCTCTGCAGTATAGTGGTCAAAGCAAAAGTGCTTTACCAGACATCCAATTTCAAGTTGAAAATGTTGTCATTAGAAAGAATACATTAAATTACATATTCGAGTGCGGGTGTGTTGGTGCTTGTGTTGTGTCATTAGGATTTCCTCTGCTCCTACATCCCATATCCACACACCGTTAAATTTCCAAATATTTATATTTTAATGTTACTTGAAATAACCTTTGAACACAATGTGCACAGATAAAGCAAAAGTGAAATGAATGCGTTCTATACCAATCAACACTCTTTTGAACAATGTTCCTATCAGTATTTTTCTTCTTCTACTGTGATTGATGTTAACTTGTCTAGAACAGAAGAAAGGAAATTACAAAAAAAACAATGTTCGCCAAGCGAAACAGAGAGATGTTGAATGAATAACAGACGTGATAAAAATGCTCATAAACAAATTGAGAATTTTTGCTTATTTAACTCCTGTTGATATCATTCAATCGTTTTCTTCATTGAGTAAACGTTTTGAGTACGTATTAGATTAAACAATATTATTGAGGGATGGTTACCCGTTTCATCTTCATTAAGATATCCTAAAATCGACGTCTTCAATTGATTCATATCAAACCTCATGAATTTGATAAATTATTGCGTCATAGTTTAATAAAACATAAATGACTTGAATTCATTTTCAAGTTCGAATTTCCAATATTCTTAAGTAATTCACTAATACGTATATTGAAATTGTCGAGAAAACAAGAAAGAGTTCATCGCAAAAATTGTTTCTCACCATATTTAAACTCTTGCATTAATATATCAATTGAAGAGTAGGAATAAATCTGAATGAAAGAAATGATTATTTTCTTGAGAAAATACATGTTTCTCATTGTCACACTGCTTTCCGCATTGCTTATTTTTTTAGATCAAAGATCAATAGTAAAATCTCTTTTAAAGAAATGCACAAACAAGAGTTACTTATATCACAATTTGATGGTTCTCGTATACTTGAATGCATTGTAACATGTGAAGGTGATGAATATTGTGAATTTTCAAGTTCTACATATAATGAAATATAGCTTACCAAGTTAAATTTTGTTCATGTTCTACTTTGAAGTCGTTGTGAACATTTGTTAAATTGAAATTGAGATAAACGTGCTTCATTCAATGGTGGATGATCATTGTCATTATGTATACTATATAGCATAATTGAAAATTGATTTTCTGCATCATATGAATCCAATGTTACAATGGAATACTTAGTATGTTTTGACATTTTTGCCGGCGATGTTTCAGTTTCTGTAGACGCGCTTCAGAGAACTCTTTTATTATTAACTTTTAAAAAGTTTGAAATTGTTGACTTAACAAATGAAATTAAATATCCTAACTGTTGAAGTTCATTAAATTGAAAAAATTCTTTGTTTGCTTCTTAAGTGAAGATGCGGCAATCTATCGAGCATTGCATGCCATTGTCGAATTTTATATATATTTTTTAAATTATCTTATTCGGTTCTTTACATAAAACTGAGGTTATGCAAAAAATCTTCAACCCTCCATATTTCAATCAACGAAAACCATGAGCTTGTAAATATTAAAAGAGAGAAGTCTAAGAAATTCTTTTTTTACAATTTCTCAGATTCGCTTTCGTCGATTAAGATATCGAGAGTCTAAGATTCTTTTCATAGTCCTACTTAATGCAAAGGATCAAACGGGACAAAAAATAAATAAATATTTGTCAACCATGATGC
>CAJNSZ010002573.1:0-14819 GCA_905329745.1 Rotaria sp. Silwood2
TTATCAGTTATGAAAGAGCAGATCACGGGCTATCTTCCCATGCATTTATCTCCATTTCGACTTTTTTGACGAAAATTGACTTTTTTTGAGTGGGGGGGGGGGGGCCTTAACAATAGTAAAATATATGCTATAATTCTACATTGATTTATTGCACCTTCAATTTGGGTGTGTGTGTGTCGGTGTGTGGGTATGGTTAATAGAAGAACTACACCCACACACCACACGCACATCCACCCACACCCTCATACAATGATCTACTAATATGATGACATATTAGGTTCAAAGGTTTATTTTTATCCTGTCGCAAATTGGTATCTATAACAATTCAGTCAAAACATGCATGAAGAATTGAACTAACTGAATAAGTTTTCTCATAGTTCGATTGATCCTCACAACTAATACAACGAGATTTAAGTCGATTATTCACTTGCTGTCACATTTGTTCCGATTAAAAAGGAAAATAAATAAATGCAGAGCGTAGCATCTTTCTTTTCTATACACATTACATCAGATTACGTTCAAAAGAAAGTGGAACGGGTAAAAACGGTAGTAGTCATAGAATCTAAACTCAATCTTATCTTACATATAGTTCACTTTGAACACTACTCAGAAAATTTACAAATAGAATCGCTTTTATATTGCTGTTGTCTATTGATTATGTATGAAATAAATAATTCTTTTCCATGGATAGATCCCGAAAACAATAGTACTACTAATAATATATTCTGTACGGTTAACATGTATGTCACCACCATTCGTTTCTTTTTTAGAATAATATCTATCATCATGAAATCAGCAAATTTAACGTTGAATAGCATTATATACTTTCGAAAGAATCTATATCGATTAGAATAAAATCATATTTGATGGATTAACTTGTCTTGAGTCTT
The DNA here is from genome assembly GCA_905329745.1 of Rotaria sp. Silwood2. NCBI lineage: Eukaryota > Metazoa > Rotifera > Eurotatoria > Philodinida > Philodinidae > Rotaria > Rotaria sp. Silwood2. The sequence goes on from CAJNSZ010002573.1 coordinate 891, forward strand.
CATATCAAGATGAACCATATGAAAAATTTTTGACTCGAACAATTGTCGATATTAAATTTCACAAAGCACATTTGAAAAATCTCTTTGCGTTTCTTCTTGCAAGAAATTATTCACTGAAAGTTGGATTATGTACGTGAAACAAAGAGTTTTTCGAATTGGTTATAAAACAGAAAGAAAAATACTTTGTCTTTTATTTAATTTAAATTTAATCGCTACAAAAAAAATATCTACTGATATGAAGTTGCACGACTACAGTCACTTTTAGACAAACATAATTTTTGCTTTTTTTGTTTTTCATTATGTTAGAATTGCATGAATCAGTCAGTTTCATTTTGCAGTAGATTTAAAAAAAAATAAAATCCTATGATATGAGAAGAAATAAAAAAACATTTTAAAATTTTGTTTGTGTTTTTCATCGATCTCTCAAGGATATTTTATATTGTTGAGATTTAGAAATCTAATGAATAAAGATAAAAATAAAACTTCATCTTTTTTGCTCAAAAATGAAATAATATTCATGCATAATAGGGAAATGTTTTAGACATATAATCTCTTTTTGTTATTGAAATCCTATTTCTATGCATATTATCTTAGAAGACAATGTAATAATGTAATAATATTTCTTCCGTGTAAGTTAATCTATTTTCTAATAATTATTTATCGATATATGAATGAAAAGTAAATTTAATTTCAAAAAAAAATCTGAAAATAGTTAGAACTTGTTTCTTCTACCATATAAAATTTATTAATAAGATTAGTTATTCATAGAATATTTCTCGATGAATTTTATTTAAATAAATGATTTACATATGTCAAATACTCATGATCTTGAATGATTGTATAGTTACAAGTAAGCATATGAAAAATAAAAATATAAGCAATGTCGGAGTTTTTTCTTTTTATAAATAGATTCCATTATTATGAATGAAAACTAACAAACATATCACAAACAAAATAATCTACTTGTATGTAGTAATCTTCAATTATTATAAAACTATATTTACATTAAACGGATCGATTCAACTCATTTTTCGTATAAATGGTCCGCTTTCACATAGAAAGATAAAACCAATTGAGCCGAACAAGGTCATGAGTGTAAAAGAATGCAAAGCCTATATCAACATTCTTTTCATTGTTAATAAAAAGAAAAAAAAACTGAATCATTAATTTATTTATTTCAATAAAAATTTATTAATCAATTAATATTAATGTTGAAAATCATGTTTAATACCTTCTAATGCCATAAGAATAAGTTTTAGATTGATTATTGATTGATGTTGATGAACGAAAGATTTTTTTTTGGATATTGCTATTTTATTGTTACGCTTGGAAGCGCTTACATGGGGATAAGTTTAAAAGTTAACAGTACAGCATATAATAATCTGTAACAGCATATTTAGAAGTTCATATTCCTTACCACAGGCTATCATACTACTTTTTAAGCTGTTGTAGGAGGAGAGAAGAGGAAAAGAACAGAAGGAAAGAGAAAAAAAAAGAAAAGAGGCACAGGAAAAATAAAAAGAGAAAGGCACAGCGATGCACACATGGATATTTAATCAACAAACTCAATCCATTTAAGCAGTAGAGTCTCATGTCTATCTTTCAATTTTTTCACTCTTCTCATCCGAAAGAAGTGACCCATATCATCTCCTTTACTTTTGTTATAACTGTCCCAAAAGAATATATCATTGAAAAAGGGCGAACGTCCTAAATCACTCTTATTCATTTGCTTTAATCTGTTTTTAATGTATTTTTTAACATAGAAGTCAAGAGGATTTTCATTGATTATTGCAAATAGATTCTGTTTTGATACAAAAGGACATCGATGAACAAGTCTCATCCCTGCTCGAAATTTACATCGCAGGGTTTCTTGATGGGTTTTGGGTAGCATCGGAAAAAGAGGAAATAGCCAAGCGATATGTGGAAATGTATATGCAAAAAAAACAAGTTCGTAATACTGTTGTTGACAACGATTTTCCTGATCTTAACCATTTTAATTTACCAAGAGACCTCTGTATATTGTCGGTACATCTGTCAATTGTTGGGTGAACGAAAGATAATTCTATCATAACGTTAAAGTATATCATTATCAGATATAGCTATATATATCTGTGAAATGTGATTTGTTTTGTTTGTGCTATGCATCTTGTAAATGATTTCAACATGTCAATTAAGTTTTCAACTTATGAAACACGGACTAATTGAACGTGTGAATATTTGAATTCAATAATTGAATACCTGGAAGGACTTCAATAATTGAATTCAGATATTCAATTATTCAGTTATTCAATAATTGAATTCAAGTTTCAGGTTTGACATATATGTGATATTGTTCGAGTGATAGATGTTAGGATTTAAAATAATATTCATATGACGATAATGAAGTAGTCACCGGATAGAAAAAAAAGAAAAAAGAAGAAAGAAAAAGAAAAACTCGAGGAAGCAAAAAATAATAATAATATTAAAACAGCACATATCACAAATTGGGCAGATCATGTATATTAAAAGAACAATCTCCAAATGTCGTTCGTTCAAAATCAAGTATTGCTTCAACATCTAAATCAAATGTTGAATATGGTATTGGATTTTGTGAATTATTTGGTAATTCTAAATCTATTGATGATGATGATGGTGGTATTTGATTAAATAAAAGATTTGTTGATGGTGATGGTGATGTTAAAAGAATTTCTCGTCTTTCATTATGTGTTGTTTTTTGATTTATTCATTTGATGACGCATTATCGCTACGATTGTTCGACGAAATAATGAACTTGAACGATTCATTGTTTTTAATTGTTTACTTAAGTTTGATGATATCATTTGATCGATTTCATAATCACTATGAGATGTTGATAGAGATTGTGAACTAACTGATAGAGATTTTGCTAATGATGAATGTGCACTATCGGTTCCTCAAAAATAAAATAGATTATAAAAAAAAAGGAAATCAAATTAAATCAAAAACTTGTATTAAAATTATTGTCATTATTATTTGATATTGAAGGAAGAAATGATTTGAGCATATCATGTAATATATTTGCCATTTGCTGTGTTGATGATGATGTATACGATTGTTCGTGTGAATTATTTTGTAAAAGATTATATAAATTTTTATTCATATCTTTAACAGACGTATAAATGATCATTGATTTGATATTGTTGATGTTGAAAATAAATCATTTGATGATGATGGTATTTGTTCATTTGAAAATATACTGCGAACAATTCAGTTGCTAATAGTGACTATAGCAGAAGTGAAATGAGGAGGCATGCAACTTTGAACAGTTTTTAAAACTCTGTAAAATAGATCTTAGCTCAACATTCAAATAGATTTTGTAAAGATTTATATAGGTTCTAGTTAGTTCTGAGAGTAAATTCTATTTTTTATAAAATTAAAGAATTTTCGAAGTCGGTTGGGTTACTTCTCTTGCAGCTCTGACGCCATTCATAGACGATATTTATATAAAATACAATGTATGATACATACATGATCTAATGACTAACTATCATTTATTTTATTCCAAAAGCAAAAAAAACTTAAACTATATTTGTCACATTGAGATTGCAGCAAAGACAATATTTAACAAAATCACTATTAACAAAAAGACTGACTAAGAGTAAACTTTACAACAGAAAAAAAAAAAAATTTACAATTTAAATTCAGATTTTATATAGATTTTCATGCAGATCATTGATCTGCATATAAGAAAATGTAGATATACGTTAATTTATTTAAATTCCAAAATGTATTTTTCATTCTGAATATTTTTGAAAAATTTGTTTGATAACTCAAACAATAATTTGTTTCGTTTGATGATCGTGATATAAAAAGAACAAGACACGTTTGTATATGTGAATCAACTTAAAATCCAGATTGAATGATGACCAACATTCACACCGTTGATGATCATTCTACATAAAAATTAGAGAAACAATTAAAAATTTCAAATAAATGTTCTAATCAATTTTTGAAAACTTTGTCTGTGGATGAAAAAGACAATACCCTGGTTAGACAAATACTATCGATAATTAAATAATTTCAAAATGATTAATTCTCATAGATCTTGATGCATAATTGGTTTTGGATTTGTTACCGAATTTTGAAAGAGGATATTTTGACTTAAATTTCTATCACAGAAAACTTTCTTAATGCTTATATTATATCATAGGTTTTAGTAAACAGATTCTTGTGTGATCAATTCTTTTGAAGTTTTTCTAGTATTCAGAGTTTATTCAATAAGATAAACTTCACGCTAAAATTCTTTTTCTTTCATTGCAAAAATTCTGCTAGCACAAGCTGATACCAAACTATCTTCAACGGTTATAATTTTGAGATAACTGGAAGAAAAAATTTAATTAATGTTAACAATTACCTGTGTTGTTTTCCGTGCAAACCATTTATCCACAAAAAATTCATATGTACCAAAAATGAGCACAAATGACAGTATTAAGAATAGCAATAATGCCAAAAAACCAAAGAAAATTGAGCAAATACCAAATAGAACATCCCAATAATTGTTTCTACTTGTTAAACCATCTTTCTATATAAGGAACAGGATAAAAATACAAATTGTTATTGACATAATCTCAAAATAATTTTGACAACTATTTTCATGTGAATTATGTAAATTTCTTCGTTCTTTTTATTGCTTTTTGTCCTTATTATTATTTATTTATTCATATAACCTTAATGGTCCTAAAAGGATAGTTATTGAATAACAAGTGTATCCATTAGAGAGATATATGGGATGAAAAATTTCGTTCGTTAACGATGTCAATTCGAAAAATTAAAATGACTTTATATCTGGATAAGAATCTTTCTTAGAGCTAGTTCGTATATGAGTTACGTACGGTAAGGTGTTCTAGAAACTCTGAAAAAATCCAGTCCTAGAAGCCTTTGTTTTGTAAAGGACACCAGGCTAAATAATCCCACAACAGAGGTTTTTTCTTCAACATGCCTAGGCTTTTTGAAAAAATTGAGTTTATTTATTGTTAGCAACGTGACTGAGTACGAATACAAAAGCTAAAGATACTCTTGTCATTGAATGATAAATCCAAAAGTCAATTCTAAATAATACAAATCCTTCTTGAAACTCTTGACCTTATTGCAAAACAAAAATCTCGTTCTGAAACATGCGAAATCCTCTAAAAACCTGATTTTTTGGAAGAAATTTTTCGGAGACCCATCTTGCTGACGTAAAAATGACGATTTTAAGGTAGAAGAATGCTTAGACAGTCGACTGTTTTTGCACGTGTTGCAAAAAGCCGTAAGTGTCTTTTTGTCTAAGTAGTGTCTTGCAAAATCTACAAATTGTTTCGGTATAAGTATCATAACATGCAGAAGTATAATCATATGCATTATATCTTTTTCTTTCACAATATGCATAAAGTACTTTTGATACTACAAATGTTTCTTTGAAAACAATTATAATTCTTTTTTCTTACCACAAATTCGATGCCGTATTTAATAAGAAAACAGGCCGATAAAGCACAGTTGATAATCACCAAGATAAACAATGAAATTGAGTGATTAGGTCCTAGTATGTATTGTTTTTCATTCTTGCTTTTATTTTCCTTCGAATGAAAAAAAAAAGATTATAATTGAGGGCAAAGTTACGAACAACATTTATATTTTCATTAGTTTATAAGATTTCATAATTTACGTCATTGCAATCAATCTATTACGAATTATATGAAAAAAGTTATTCTGTAAGTTAGAAAGCAGACACCATACTATTCGCCCACTTAATGAAACATTATTTAAAGGAATATTAGAATATACGACGAGGAATTTAGATCAATTTGATTCCTTCCGTGCCTTTCGAGGTACCTTAGTAAGCGGTTCTTAATAGAATTCTAAAGCGAGAAAGTTTGACTTTCTGTCCTTTTTTAACCTATTCTTCTTAATATAAGATGTTTTTCACAATTTATGGAATGAACGAAGAAAGTGAAATGTGTATCTTTCGTTATTATTTCAGGCCCACAATAACATATTACAATTAATATTTTCTTTCATTATACACATATATCAGCAACACGTAGTAACAAACAAAACTTGAGATATATTGCTAAATTCTTCATTTTGCAGTCTAAACAGCTCTATCATGTTTCACACGTCAATCTCACAGAAGTTACACTAACATAATTTCTTTTATCAAGCTATAAATAGAACAAAGTTTTTAATTCACTTACAGTTGTATCATGATCAACTTGAGCAATCAACATTTGATGATTAATAATTAATTGGAATATCTAAAAAATAAAAATAATAAAACAAAGTAATCCAACGAATTTTTGTTTATTTAATTCGCAACAATTCTAAAGATTTAAATTAAAAAATTTCATAAAAAAGGTAGATCATAAATTTCATTCGCTAAATATATATTAATAATGAATCAAAATTTCAAATCACTTGTACATAGTTTTATATTTTACTAATAGGAACGAAGGTTGATAGTTTCGCCTTCTTTTAATGAAAAATTTGAGGTTTTTAGAATTTTATTTTACTGCATGTTGGAAGAAAAAGTCTACTTAGTATATGATAAACAAGACAATCATGGATAAGCTTTAGACAAAATTATTTCAGTTGTATCTTGTCGAAAATATATGGAAAGTTTTGGAATGATTTGAATGTCAATTTGAAATTGATCGAATTTTAATCATACTTTGTTAATCTGAAGCAAGAAATAATATAGAATCAGAAAACTATTTATTCTTTCCAGCTAATATTTTTCTGGGAAAATAATTATACAAATGAGAAAACCTTCAGCTAAAAACAGATTTTTCATGAATGATATATCTAACTAAAAGAATTGTATAAATCGACATATTGTAGAACTATATTATTTAGTTACATATTACGATCTTATAAGAACAATGTTAATTTCTTCTACAAAATATATAACATTTATGGTAATACTACTACTATTGGAAATGCATCATAAACATAATAAGTATTTTATATTGCATGATATAATCCATATTCGAAATGGTAATACTCAACATGAGTAGTTGTTTTTTTTTTGAAGAAATAAAAAAGACATAACAACATACTCACAAGCCATCAGGGTTTGCAATGGAAATCTAAAACAAAATGTATCCGTACATTTTACTTACATAACTAAAGTGTATCCGTACACTTTATTTTCATCAGCAAAGTGTATCAAAGTGTACGGATACGGAAGTCAATTTTTTTTCAAATATAAAATGTAAATTGAAATATTCGGATCATTTATAACCGAGAAATGTAAGTACATAATCATCCAAAAATAACGAGTACCCATCCTATTTCATTATCTACCATTTTACAAAAAAATAAGCAAAGAAAAACTCGAGTTTATAGAAAAAAACATAAACTAGTTTTGTATTGCTTAGAGTCGCATCATTATCAGAGTTCGAGAAAAAAAGAAGGCATATCTAATTAATGATAAGACCGATCGAAAGATATCACAATTTACTATAGCCTTTCCATTCTATTTGCTTTAAAACTTCTTAGCATTTTTAATGCATTAATATGAAAGTGTAAATTTATTCTGTACAGTGTACGACGAACACTTTATTTTTCCAACCAAAGTGTAAAACAGAGTGTACATAAAAGCAGCAGATGTTCTGTACATTTTGTTTCTGCTTGGTACACCTGCTATTGCAAACCCTGCAAGCCATAGAAAGAGAGAAAAAAGTATAGGGCAAAAGATATATCTAATAAAAGAAAAGGAAGAGAATGCTAAATAGAGGGCGTTGTATGCTGTTCACTGATATGTGTTGGATCCAGAAAAAAGGTAATAAAAATGAAATCATAAAATAAATTTAAGTAGAACGAAAAACTTTACACAGAGCTATCATCAGATCTCATTTCTCAACATAAATCACTAATAAAGTTGAATTCGGAAAAGTTCGAAATTGTTGCTTTTGCAAACTCATTGATTACAATTGAAATACGTCAATTTTAATCCTTACTTTTTCATGATGTATGAAAAATCTAAAATATATAGCTCAGATTGTTTAGACATATCTGAATCTAAACATTTCACTTTTGAAAATATTGCTTTTTTTTGACAAAAAGAATTAATTTCTATGTAGAAAAACCTATTTCCATTTATTTTTATTAGAGAATGAAAAACTTCAATAAAAAATTTCTATAAATGAGCACGAGTTTTATTAATCATTTATAAATTATAGTGAATAGATTAAGAGTTTTCTTGTAATAGTCCGTTTATTTTTATTGAAAAACTACTAAGAACTTTGGATTCATCGATAATTGTCTGATCGACATATCAATATATGACAGCTGGCATCGAATTAGAGAGGCAAACACGGATTGTGTAATTAAAATGTGCTTTCATTTTATTTTTGAATAGAATAATGAAACTCTCATCAGATGTCATGTTGAAATATTATTCGATTATCAATAAATAAAATGAATAAATATTCTATTTTTCCTAGAGCAAAATTGAATATTATAATCATGCACAGGATCTGAAATAATAAGTCCTCGTTTCTTATAAATTATTTCGAAATGATATATGATGAGCAACTATCTCAGATTTCCTGTGACAAGAGTCAGCCCATAATGGACAGCGCATATATAGGAATAAGAAAAATTCTGAGCTATAAGATGTCTAGAAAAGTCATTAGTAAAAGAGAACATGGAATATATCCGCCATAAAATTAACTTAATGGGCTGCTTCTTTATCACCAGTAAAGGAATGTTCAGAGCTCATAAACATAAGAAAAGCATAGATAAAAAACTGTTTTGAAGCATTAGAACTGACTTCAACAAAGAACTATAAATTTTACGGTAGTGGCGTAACCAGGATTCGTCGGGTGATGGGGCGGCGTCCTAAGGATTTGTCAAAAGGTTATTTTTTGTGATGCATAACGTTTCTTTTTCACAGAACAAGGATGAAACAGTGTATTTAACTTTGAAAATAGTTATTAAAAATTATGCTACGTTTGTTTATTTAAAAGAATTAAAAATTACAAGGTTTTACTTGAATAGAACTCCGCTATTTTTATGCAAATCAGCAAAATTACCCATAAGGTTTTCGAAATTAGTGCTAAAATCGCGTTCCACCACTAGGGCACATAAATTATTCAACCTAGTATCCGACGTTGTATTATACATATGTAGTTGTTTCTATCAGTTTCATCTTACTAAAGAGGGAATATCGCGAAGTGATAAATCGCTTTTGAAGTGAGACTTCGCTCATTATTTAGGTCCCATTGATACTAGAAAACTATAGAATGATTCGTGCCCATGGGTCTTCTATCTTGAGTTCGAGCCGTTTTACTGTGCTTTTAACCAGTCATAGAGCACTCGAGATGAAATCGAAAAATGATATTTTCATCCAGATTTTTGCCCATAAATAAGTCTAATGCTGACCAAAAGGTGCAAAAAGTTTCATTGGAAACAAATGTTTCGTTGCCAAAATAATAGGCCTTTCGGAAAATCTAATGTTTTTCTGCTCTTCAATGAAACCCATGCTTTTTAAAGTGGTCCCATTATCTTGGAAATACAATGTTCGTTGCCAATGAAATTTTTAATGCATTGTACTCAGCGTCAGACCGTTCTATAGGCAGAAATTCAGGTCAAAATGCTATATTTCAACTTTGCCTTCAGTGCTTTACAACAGATCAAAAAAAAGTAAAACAGCTCTAATTCAAGATGGAATACCCATGGATAGGAATTATTCTAAGATTTTTCTAGTCTCAATAAGACCAAAATAATGAGCGAAGTCTAATTTCGAAAGCAATTTATCACTTCGCGAGGTTCCCTCATTAGTGTTTTTTCGCAGCTGATAGACAAAACAGGTATAATCATGACATGAACGAGAAGAAATATTATCGTCGGAAATGTCAGTTTCAGTGGCAATAATTTAACATAGAGACCAACAATAGCTTTTAATTCTGAATCTTTCAACATGGGCTTGAGAGCTTGAATTTCATTACATAATGAGAACAAATCAGTTTTCATCTGTACTGCGAAAGGTTTTAATGCTAAACTTTCCAAAAAAATTGTTGATGTCGAGACAAAGAAATGATATTCCATTCAAGATTGGCATATTTTCAAAAGAAAAACTAACATTCAGTTTTATCAATATAGAGTCAATTAAGGGATAATAAAGATTTGTTCGATATTAATCTTCAGTATTCAAATTATTACTTTGACCGACGCTAATAGTAATAAAAACATTTTAAAATCTGGATGATAATGTTCTAATTCTTCGTACTCTTGGTGTTGACAAGAGTTCAATACGATGTTCTTCACAAAAAACTTCTAATTCATAGCAGATATTCGAAAATGTTTGTTCATTACGAACAGTATCTACTAGACTAATAGCTGATTTTATTAAAAATTGAGTTTTAGAAAACGGATGGATTTAGTTGCAACAAACAGAAAGAAACATTAATAAATTAACAGGTTCTAGAAGTTTCAAAGGATATTGTACTAAATAAGATTTTTACCTTATTTGGTTTGTCTATCATTATAGAAAAGTCACTTTGTTTAAAAATAACCGGTGGTTGGACGCCGCCCAACCATGCCATATCCTGGTTACACCACTATTTCACGAGTTATTACAAAACGATATTGAAGGTTTTTCAATACATTCATTTTGTTTAAGGCTGAAACTTTCAGCATAAAACGAGTAACATCACACGTCTCTGTACTTTAGATATGAAGTGAGATGATATTACAGTAGAGAGTAATCGGAAAATTCAGCGTGTCGTTTATTTTCGGCTCAAATATATATTATTTCTCTTTAACCCGTAAAAGAGTATAATTCTCGGTCGAAGTCAATTGTAATATTTCAAAGCAGTTTTTGTCAATGCTCCTACTATGATTATGACCTATGAGTATTTGTCTATTGATAGTAAAATTATTGGCTCATTAGGTCTATATTTGGAATGATATTCAATGTTTTCCTTGGCTAGTGACCCTTTGGACACCTTATATAATATATTATTTAAAAAAAACGTCTATTCTTTTTTCCTTGCTTAAATCTTAATAGTTACTGTGTTCCTATGTTTAACTGCGTTCCAGAATATTTTGAAAAATCTTAAAAAGAGAAATATCTTTGAACTTAGAAAAAAATACTACTTGAAAATTATGCGTACCAGATCTGAGATTTTTCACTACTAAAAGCTGTTCGATTTTTCTTTTGATTTCCTTTCATAGCTGGAAAATTTCTCTCGATTGTCTAATATATGAAAGATAATTGTGTATCATTCTTTCTTTAGACAAAGTTTTTTCATATGTTTGAAATACTAGGACCTCATGATGCATCCACATAAAATGACTTTCTTATTCGAGAAGCTCAAGAGGATTAGGCATACAAAAGAAATATTTTGCTTATAAGCATGATTTCCAGTATATATAATTTACTTAAAGTTCATCGCATAAGTCAATAAAGCGAAATTCATATTATCCTATATATGTGACAGCTGTGCAATGACGGATCTAGTGGAGGAACAAGGGTGCGGCTGTTCCTCCATTTGGGATTGATTTCACGTTTTCTTTTTCTTGTAATTTGCCTTGGAAATTTTGCATTTTTGTCTTACCCGCACTCTTTTTCACTTGTCCACACCCCTTTCACTTATGTTCCTCCCTTGAGACATTTCTGGATCCACCACTGTAACTGTGCCAATGTTATTGAAACATATTTTGTTGTTTGCATTTATGAATAAATAACGTTGATAGAAATCTTTTTAATCAGCATCAACTGGCAAATATGCATAAGAATGTCTGGTAGTGATTCTATTGGCAAAATTCTGATTATTTCTACTGTTACGACTATTTCAAAATAAAAAAGATTAGCTTTAATATTGTTACCATCAAGCTGAATATTTCTCAGTCATAATTTTGATGCATCCACAGAAAAATAAAACCTTTATTAAATGTTCGATGAATCAAATTTATTTATGTAGAAACATGATCATGATTAATATAAAAAGATAGTAAAATTACAAGAACTAATTTTAATGTTTATAGATAATATATAATAAATATTATAACTTATAATCATAATAAACACGTTAATTCCTATTTTTAAGTATTGAAAAAATTATGTCACTCAGTAAAGCACATTATGAAAATATAAAGCGTCCTCTATTAGATTACATAATTATACTTGTAATAGAGGGTTATTTTTTGAATAACCAGTAGTTTTGTCTTGATACATTTTATTTTATTTTTGCCTTTATTTTAAACGTATGGTTTGTTCTCAATGAACAAGTCGTCTATCAAAAATAAAAGGAATCATTTGATTATATTTTAGAACGAAGATGTCATCGGATCGAGTTCGCATCACTATTTATGAATGCTTTAGTACCATACATCATCGAGTAGTCAAAGAAACAGAAATAACAAAATCGAAATCGATATTGATTGAAACATCTGCAAAGGTACTTGAATTAGTAAGTGTTAAGCAGCTTGATCATTGTATAAAAATTGTTTTCATGTATTTTTGTATTCTATAGATCGTTGGGGTTATATTGATTGTATTAGAACTTTATCTTTCAATAAAATATATGATACAATTAAAAAAATATATTTTTGTCAATGAAAAATTATTTAAGACCTTTATTGAAACTTTAATTCGTTTATCATCGTTGATTACTATTTTAATATTTTATTTACTTCGTGTAATTGTATATGTGATATTGATGTTCTGTAAGGATGATGGAAATTTACGACAATCCTTGCAGAAGGTAATGATAATTAATTTTAAATATTTAAAATATTATTTTGATATTTTTTTCAGAAAAACGCTGCTCGGATGTGTTTTTTTTTATATTCTCATTATGTCTGCGTGTGGTCTGTATATTCATGATTCGGCTATTGATATACCTGAATATTTCGTTTTAAAGAAAATTTATGTAAGTCTTCAGTATCTATATCTATATATATTTATCTATTGTATATCGTTGTACTTGTAGATCGCAGAATTTATTCTATGTCTTATTGCAACTCCTTTAAATTATTATATAACATTATATAAAATAAAAGAAGAAGAACCAGTCAAAGAAGAAGGAGAACAGCGTCCAGATAAAATTGAAGTTTTACCTCTTTGTCAATCAGGAGATATAACGGGACAAGAAAGTTTGTTTTTTTATCTTTATTGAGTTGTATAAAAAATTTTATTTTAGTAAGAGTAACACGGCAAGTATTAAAACTTCGGCCATATATACTCAGTTGCATCGTCAAATATATTGATTTTGCAATGAATGGAAATTTGAAGAAATATACAGATCTTCAAGTAAGTTTCATTCGATTTTGTTAAATATCAAAATTCATATTTAAAGGAATCTTTTTTTCAGAATGAAGTTAATGATCGAATTTGCAAACAACAAGTTTTAGCGAAAATTAGTACACATGATTTATCATTTATATCAGGAAATTTGGTTTATGATGCTCGTCAACCTGAAGAAATAGGTCTTGTTCCACTTGATGAAGGTTCAAAAATAGTTTCAGCACGAAATTTTTATAATGATTTGTGTGAGAAAGCTGAACGTGAAAGAAGATCAAATAGAAAAAATAAATCTTCAAATTATCACAAGTCTGTTTTGATTTTTTTAATAAAATAATTTTTTTTCTTTTTTTAAATAGACATTTAACATTAACAGTAGTACCAGATCAACAAAAGTTTCCTTATTTATGTGATCAAAATCATCGTGTTATATCACTTCCACCATTAACTGATGGTGAACCATTTAAAGTAAAAGACCAAAAACAAAACTTTTTATTTAATTAAAAAGAAATTTATTCATTTCAGTTAACTCCATCAACCGAATCTATTTTAATTCAAGCAACATCTGAATATTCTATTGAATATTGTCGTTGTGCGATTGATTTTCTTATACAAAAAATGCTTCAAATTGGATTAGGAAAGAAATTACACGATTCAAAATTTCGACATACATTAACCTTACA
>CAJNSZ010002574.1:0-14812 GCA_905329745.1 Rotaria sp. Silwood2
GAAGATGAAATGTTTTTTGTTGTAAATGGTAGTCTTCAATTTTATGTTGATGGTAAACAATTTTGTGCAAATGCTGGTACAACTGTTTATATTCCACGCTATGTAATACAATCAGTTCGAAATATTAATTCTAAACCAACTCATGTTCAAATATTATTTTTACCATCAGGTAGAGAAGATTTTTTGGAAAAAGTCAGTATTATTAATGACAATCCACCAATTAATGCTACACAAGCAAATCAACTTGCTTTACAATATGGACAAGTTAATTTAGGTGAAATATCAAATTGGGAAGATCTTAATTGTGTATCTTGATGGTAGTGTTCTCGTTCAATTATCTTTTCATTTACTTTTTTCAATGTTTCTGAGTTTTGCTTTTAATGTTTTGTTTTCATAAAAAATAAATTTTAAATAAGACTATCAATTGATTTCAATCATTGACAAGATCGGAACAATGGAAAATTACAAGAAAATGATCGAATCATATATAATCTTCGAAAGACTAAAATGAGATAAAATCGAATAATATTGTCTAAAATACGAAGAAAAAGTTTCATCAATATATCGGATAATCAAAAGTAAAGAAACATAGAACTTTTTCAATTTCTTGTTTCTACATGATGGTCAGTTAGGCTTCATATTTATAAGACATATACTCGATGATGTTGGTTCAAAATATAACACATATTCAGTCTTTCGATGTAGTAATTTGCTCCAAAGCGTACAAATAAATCTTACTGCTCTTTTGTTTGTGACTCTAAGAAAGATTCGATGTTTGTTGAATCGCATAATTTTGTTTCCTTATCCTGATCTGTGAAATGAATACCATTTAATTGATTTTGATTTTTTTTAAGCTAAATCAGTACAAAATATAATTAAATCCTATTCATTTCATACATTGGGATAAGCAGACAAAACTATAAAACTCGCAAAAAATCGAATTTCTCTTACGGTCACAGACGACTAGTAAAATTTATTTGTACGTCTTTGAACAAATTAGTACATCTAAAGACTGCTATACTTTTGACTAGTATCTATCAGTTTATATGATATAAATACGAAATCTAGCTGATCATGTATAAAAAAAAAATCGAGAAAACTCTGTATACCCTTTCTTTTGAGACACCCTACATATTTACTTGTACATTAATCGAAGATTTCTTTTATCTGTAGTAAAAGAACATCGATTGTTTTTTAAAAATAATTCATTTAAAATACGCCCAAGTGCAATATCTCGCCCGATGCCTATTTAGATAAGATCAGTAAACTCAGCTAAATTCAGTTTATAATCACTATTTTTATCAAATTTTCGAATATGATGAAGGAGCATGTATATATATTAGCATCAAGTACGAGAACGGGCATAACAGCCAGTAATTCAACAATATTGATTGCACCTGAGAAATCAGCATCTAAACAATGAAATGTTCCGGGTACATCATTAGCTGCATTTAGAACTATCATGAATGGTTTTAAAACTTTGACAAATTGATCAAATGGTAATGTTAGTTTTTATATTGTAGCTGCTAATCGTTCATGATCTGACTGTTCCACTAATACGTGATAATTACGTTCATGACTATATTGGTGAATAGTTTCCTTTACTCGAACAGCAAATTGATTTCTCATGTAGGAGAAAAGTGAAAAAAATTCACTTTTCAGTGCTTGCAATGTTAATGAAGTCAAATAAATTAAATTTTCTCAGTATTTTTTCACTTTTTCTACCTAGGTCAATCGATATTGCTATCCATATTTTCACCGTAAATTTGCTTCATACGGCACCGTATACCGGGCCATATTTTCACAGTATAAAGTCGTATACATGCCGTAATCTTATTATGATAGGGCCGTATACTGCATCCACCCATATGGTCGTATACGATCTGCTTAGGCGTTGTAAAATAACCGTAAATGGCCGTATTGTTCGATCTAGGTAGTGGAATTTAGGACTGTTTATTCTTTCAGATGTACTTAATAGTACTGTTTCAAATCATGAAGACCTTATTTTATGCAAAATATTCAAAAAATTGTGCGAAAATGGTCTATCATATTGATGAAATTTTTATTTTAAGATGCCTCTTTGAAAGAAGAACTCAAGGTTTATAGCATAAGAAATAATTTCAATGATTTCCTTCTCTCATCATATTGCTGAGTAAAATAAAATTGTGTATCTGCTCGATCAAGTAGTATGGAAGTTGGTTGATTTTTGAGCAAATTTTCTGAGTTATTGTCAAAGTTTCATCGGAAAGACAAGCCATTTTAATACAATTTTTTGGATGTTTTGAGGAAATCATTGGTTTTGGAATGATTTTGTCCTATATATTATTATCGGAGACAAGGATGTTTCCATGTCTTCTCGACTTATTCAATTTTTAATCGCGTATTTTTAACTCTTACGTCGACATAAATGATAGTGTCTTATGATAGATGATCTAGTATGTACTATAAACGATGACGGGCTACACACTGAGCTCAATATATATTCACATTATACTTAGACTATTCCATAATGTCTACATGTGTAACACATATATTGGAATAATATTTACACTAGAAATCTTAATTTCAGTATATCTAACGGTTTTTTCTCTTAGTCTAATTTTGAAACTGTTTATATATATATATGACCTTGGTCTCCATAGGATTAAGTAGAAGCTTGATGCATTTGTTTCTGTGTTTCTTTTTGTTCTGCAGTCATCACTTTTTGCATACCCTAATATATATATACACGGTTAGTTATTAGCAAAGACGACATAGAACGAGAAAAAGGGTGAAGCAAGAGTAAAAGGAGAAAATACATCGAAGACAATATGATCTAATGTTATCGGCACATATCATAAGAAACAGTTCTAATCGAAATTCTTTTATTATGATATCAGTTGAACAATGATTAAACACTATAAAAAAAAGAGCATTATTTTTACTATAACTGCACATATAAAGAGAAAGTTCCCTCAAGTTTTCTATAAAGAAATAAAATATTTCCGCCACTACTTTTGAATAGTTGTAAGTAGGAGAACCTCGGTTGTGGGTTGAATGTCTCAATAAAGAAACTGTTTTAGAAGCTGAAAGCTTAGGTATTTTCATAATCGACATGAGACTACACGCAGCCAAAATTTATTTGAAATCAGTGACATCAATTGAGCATATAGTTCACATTTGGGACTTTTCTATTGTGCAATAATTCATAGAAGTATGAGAACTATTATTTAAACCAGTGATGAAATAAATTATCTAAAATTTCCGTTCAAAATCTCGTTATTTATTGATAAGACGTGCAAGAAGAAAGTTTTGAATATTTTTTAGAAGCGTGCTCTGTGAAAACTTTTTTCTTTTTTTTTCCTACACTCTATTAAAAGAAAGATATTTTCCATTTGCAAAAAACTTGCGACATCTTCCCCTTCCATCAATGCCGACTACTTTAAGCCACTCCTGAGCTATAGAATACTATCATCAGAGTATATTTTCGAAAGCATCATATAAAAAAAAAATGATTATTCATTTCCCAAGTTGATCATTCCGACCATCTGAAACGACGCATTAAACTGCCTAAAAACAGTGGAAAAACGGCGTGATTACTGCACTAAACGATGAAAAGCGACTACCGTTTTTGATCGTTTTCCGTCAGCGTGAGTAGCGATGAGCAGTGTTATGATAGTATTCTTGTAAAATAGTGTTTTATTTAGACCGGTTTTTCTTGTTTACGACTTTATTTATCTTTTTGCCGTCTGAACTCAGTGAAAAGGAGCACGATGTTTCGTCCCTTTGTCATCTTCCGTAAATACACAAGAAACATAATTTATTTGTTTAATTAAAATACTCACTATTAAATACTTCATTGAGATGAATCTAAATAAAAATAATAAGTTTATCTAAATAAAATAATTAATGCTAAATATTTCAATAAGAGAAATCTAAATGAAAAAAAAAATCAAGATACTCATCTAAACAAAACACTTACTATTGAATATATTAATGCGAAAAATGTAAATAAAAAAATAAATATATTTACTTTAATAGAATTCTTACTGTTGAATAATTCAATGAGAAAAATCTACAAAAATAAATAAATATATTTAAGCAAGTACTTACTATTGAATATATCAATAAGATAGGCCTAAATAAAAAAAAATAAATGTATCTATTTAAATAAAATACTTACTGTTACATATCTCATTAAGATAAATCTAAATGGAAAAATAAATATATTTATTCAAATACAATACTTACTATTGAATTAGATGGTGAAAAGAATCTGAATAAAAAAAATATGATTTTTTTAAAATTGGTAATGACCAATCGATTATAGATTACTAGAAAGCATCTACTGATGATTTTAGGACACTTTTTGAAATGATGAAAAACGGTAAGCAAACGACAAAAACGGCGGCTGTAACGACAATCGTTTTTCACCGTTTTCCAGTCGTTTAAGACAGTTTACAAGCCCTTCTATACGACATGGATTGCAATATGTCCAGAAAGAACATGTTTTTCGTCATTTTTGTATACTAGCTATATTATGGGCTATCTCTCTTGAGGATTCAAATATGTTTCAAACTATTGAGAGCCTATCACTGATAAAAGGCGTTCATATGTGGGCTCAGTCATTCACATTACATTACCACTGTAGTAACAAATGAATACTTATGCAAAAAAAGCAACATTTTTTCATAAAAATGAGTTTCAGTTGGATTTGAAAAGCACAGTCAGAACATGTATCAGTTATTTATTTTTGCTCTTAATAGGTTTTTCTTCAACCAACCATATTGAATCTGTTCGAATGGAAATCACTGATCAATCGCATAGTTTCCTTTGTGAAACACCATCTAAAAAGAGTATTAAAGTGTATACGGTAGAAATTTACACACGCACTCCGGCCTTCCTTACAGATCTTAAGACACATTTTAATTAATAAAATAATTAATTTACTAATTACTCTTAAATTAATGAATTGCCTATCACAGACGGTGACAAACCGCTTAAAAGAACTGTGCGAGATCACGTGTAACTAACATTCAATTAGAATATATGTGGAGTATTTCCTTATTGAATTTCTTTCCTGTAACATAAGCGGTGATGTAAAAATATGCCTCAATATACATAAACAAACACCAGTTTTTATGGCATAAGGAACAAAAGCTACGTCGTGTTTTCCATCTTAATCTCACAGGAATTGTGTTAACAGTTGTCGTTTTAAACAGATTCCATTTACATCAATTAGAGATAAACATTAGTAATGGACACCTAACGATATGTAGAATTTAAAATGATCCTAGTTTCTGCTACTCATACCAAATCTAGTAAATTTCAGAGATGAGTTTTGCAGAATGTACATCAACCTTCTAATATTCATTTTGATTTTGAATGAAACACCTAAGAACTAGAATAGGACTAAAAGTATGACGCGAGATGGAGAGTGCAAGCTTCCGCATCCTAACTATGACTTCTTTCCAGTAAACTTAACATCTATTATATACTGTCATTAAATAAATCAATGGTTTTAATAAATTTCCGCACAATAGATCTTCATAGCTATTGTCTAATTATAAGGAAAGATAGATTTCTATGCAGAAAACATACAGTTCATATGAAGCATATCAAACTTTTAGATGTGATTTTCTGTGTTGCAAAAAGAAGAATATTCTTCTTACTAATACAACCTTTCTTTTTTTTGATGAAATACGATCTACATTCTTTCATCAAAAACTATAATAGAAAATAAATATCAAATAAGAACTCTTATCAACGATTTATGGGACAGAGAATCGCCGAATTTAAAAACTATCATTAAGAGTATAGAAAAGCATGATATGTTTTACCCGACATAGTAAGGAACTCATTAGTTATTTTGTTCTTAGAGCTGTATTAAACGTTGAATCAAAAGATATATGGACAATATTATTACTCGTTTTCCATTCCGTTCTTATCTTCATTGCAGTGTTCCATATTTTCAAAGTGACCAAAATTCTAAGAATTCATCTTCTTTTTTTATGAAACATATAGAATATGAAAAATTTTCTTTTTTAAACAGTTACCGCTTTTTATTTTTCTACAAACCAAGAAGTTTTTTTTGAATTCACAAACATATATCAATCAAAAAAGTATGATTGAAATTTATTTTCAATCACATTTACAAATACAATGAAAAACAAATAGAATTATTCAATTAGAAGAGTTTCAATGTTAAGATCAAAACTAAAGGATAAATAAGAAAACTTGTTAAAGTCATCGACTTAGCATGATTACAAAAATTTGATTGACAACACCATAAACCATTGCCATTTACATTATCTTGAACACACCATTCAGACACATCTCGATCGATGACGGTTAATATTGATGATTTCTATTTTATTATGAAATAGTTAAGATTTTAATAAAAATAAATAAATTAAATTACTCGGCAATAATATCCTTGATTAGCAGGCACTGTTACCGTTGCTACATTATTGGAGTTAAATGGTTCATCACAATCAATACATGTGTAACAAGTAAGTGTATCATTTGTCGGAACTATATTTTAAAAAAATTCGCATAATGTTTAGAATAAAATAAAGTGTTTTTTGTTCCTAAACTAAGTATATTTTTTTCCAATAATTACCTGTGAGTGTTGTTGTTGTTGTTGTTGTTGTTGTTGCTTTCGACGTAAATAAAGATCCTATAGTAATAGAGAAAAAGTTAGCTTTTAGATGTTGTTTTCATATTACCATTGTCATCAATATTTCCATTTATATCGATGGAAATTTTATAAGGACCAGTAATATTAGTTTTATTTAATTTCAAAGATGATATGGTAACATTTTTTTCTTTATATGAGTAAATGGCATTTGTAGTTCGTGTAATAAATGTTCCACCAGTATAAACAATAATTGATGTATTTATATGAAATCGAAAACCATTTTGCGTTGAATCTTGAAATGTCCCGCCGTTATAAATATAAAAAGTCATTGAATAATAAAACATATAACTTTCCGAAGAAGATATTTCAAAGAAACCATATATATGAACATCAACAGCATTTATTGTCGATTGATTATTATATCTTGTTACTTTGAAACCAGCTGGAATAATCAAAACACATCCACCATCAGTTGGTGAACATCGATCTAATGTAGGTAATAATCCACCTAACCAAGTAGCATTTAGTCCAAAGTCACCTGATTGATAAGGAAGAAATGTTATTGCTACAAGAAAAAATATTCAATGTCTAATTTTCGTTTTAATCTAAATTCTATTTACATGAATAATTTTGAATTGTTCCTTGTAAATCAACTGTTAGTGTATATGGACCATAAATAGTTGAACTCAATATAAGAGTTGAATTAGTTGAAGTTGAAATAATTTTCGTTGATTGTGAAGAATAGAATGAAGCATTTCTATAAATAGTTATTATTGAATTTGATAAAATAAACCATGTATGATTTGAAGTTAAATCTTCTAATAATCCTCCATTAAATATCATTATATTGATTGAATATGAAAACTTAAATGATGTTGTTAAAAATGAAATATTTGGAGAACCGATTTGTAATTTTCCATAAATTTTAAATGATTGAATATTGACATTCAAATATGATTCATTACTAATATAGACAGTAATATTTGAAGGAATTATTACAGTTGAATTATTTTGTGGTCTAATATTATTACTCCATGTATTTATAGAATTAAAATCACCCGATTGATTAGCAATTATTATATTTGAGTCTTCAAAAGAAATTTTTCTCGTTATATTTGTTATATACAATATATTTAATCTCTACTGACCTGTCAATGACTGTATTTCAATTGATAACACTACAATAAACATAGAAAATGATTAATATATGAACAAGCAGTAGTGGCCCAAACTTTCGAACTTTGGAAAGCACGAGGGGAGAGAAAATTTTTAACTGAGATAGTGTATGTGAAAAAGAACAATAGATTTCTAGTTGATTGTTCTGTTTTTTAACCATAGAAAATATAGTTCAATAAATGTTACTACTCAGAGGAAGTGTAAATTAGAAAGAAGAATGATTCACCCAAAAATATCATCGTTTTCAGCAGTGTCATTTTCTATGGTTAGATATATTGCAACAATTTTTTTCGACTCAGAAATACTTTATAAAATGAAAAATACTCAGTTTTCATCTTCATTTCTTTTGAGAAAGAAAATTGTCTTCGTATGGAAATCAAAACTTCTTAAAATTAATTTTTCAGTCTTTAAAATATGGTTGCGCTGATACTGTTGATACTATTTACCAAAACGAAAATTTTTTGTCGACTGGAAAAAATCTTGCTTTTATGTCGTTACTTTCCAACAACAAAGCCATCGTCAAATGTAACATATGAAGTTTATGAAAAAGTTTTCGCTGTCCTAGGTAGACGAACTCGTAATGGTTGTTCAAAAACGAAGTTCTTCACACGTAAAAAAACTCCATAAAAAATTGGTGAAACGATATATCACGACTCCTTAGGTAAGTTATGATTGTATAGCCGTTATATTTTGGTAAAGCGAAAAAATTTTGATTTCACTTTATATCTTATTCAATCAGATCATATTTAATCGAGTAGTTTTTGGAAAAGAATTAGCAAAGCCTTACTTCATTTTTGTTTTCCAATCTTTCTAACTGAAGAAAATAACGAAATTTTCAACTATTGGGAAGCGATACCACGTACCTCTTGGTAGAGCTACTACTGAGAACAAGCAAGGGTTATAATAATTTTAATTAAGAAGAAAAGATAAAATATAGTTTTAACGTTTATGAATTTAAAATAATAACAAATCATATTCGGCTTCATATGATCGATATATTATAAAAATTTCAGACTCTCAAGTCAAATCGTTGTTCATTTTTTTGAAAGGATACCAAATGAGAACTGTCTAACAAATAACTTACATAAAAGACAAACGACAATATATAAGCTGTTAGTATCCATTCGTTCACCTGTCACTTTGATATCTCGTGAAAAATATTCAAATGAATAAATCAAATGATTCTCTCAGTCTTATTATATCGATCGAATTAGTAAGAGGTTCTTTTTTTTCTATGTAGATCTTGACATAAAATCGAAACGTGTTGTTCGTCATCACTTCCTTTATTTACTCTGCGAGTGAAAATTTTATTCATTGACTCATACACCATCGGGCATTCAATTTTTACGTCATTTATAAAAGTGGAGGAAAAATATTGTTGACATTCTTTGAAAAGTCAACGTTTACATGATGTGGTCCGCGATTATATTCTATTTAGTTGGATTATCAACCATATATTGTATGAATATCGATCTTAGTAAGAATATTAAAAGTTTTTTTCTCTTTCTCTAACAGAAATATCACGAAATCATTTTTGTTTTATTTTCGAAGCCGTGGAAAAAATAGATTCAATAGAGATGTCCGAAAAAAATCTTTCTTCATTTTCGAATATGAATTAAAATCTAAAATATTTTATTGCTAATAGATTACAATCAATATCAAATTCTCTTAATTATGGAAAAATAATTCCATCATTTTCTGTTCAACCAAATGAAGGTGAACGTCTTCAAGTATTAGCAGTTGCTAATTCTGAACGAATAATTAAAATACGTGGAAGTCAAACAGATGGAAGAATAATGATAATGGAAGGAGAAATTTTAGTTGGAGAAGGTCCACCAATTCATATTCATCATCGTGAAGATGAATATTTTCATGTTTTACAAGGTGAACTTGAATTTCAAGTTGGAGATCAACGAATTTTAGGAACAGCTGGTACATGGGTATATGCACCACGTTATATAAAACATCGATATCGAAATATTAATTCAACTGGTGCAAGATTACAATTTGTTTTTCAACCAGCTGGTATAGAACATTATTTTGAAGAAGTTAGTAAAGTTATTGTTGCACAACAACCAGACTGGCAAAATCAAGCAGCTGCTGTTGCTAAAAAATATGAAATTGAACTTCTTGGAACACCAGATTGGACTGGATAATTATATGGAAGTCATTTTTTTTTGTATTCTTTCTTACATAATTTTTAAATAAAAAGTAATCTGCAGCAAAAAAAACAACAAGATTATATAATGACAGAGGATTATTTAACATTCTAAGCTTTTCAACATTTATTTATATATTTTATTAAACGAATTTATTCAGATTAAATAAACAATTGAATCTGGATTTAATTCTTTTACAAATAATCATTACGATCAGAAATACGATAAGTCTTGTTTTTGTTTTTTCTTTGTAAAAACAAGTCTCTTATTTTGGCATTCCGAATCAAAATAAGCAATGCATTTTCATAGTGGCTCATTCATATATTTAGTTGCAACAGATTTTAATTTAGAACTTCAATTTGTCATTTCTTACCCATGATCATATTCACATGATATTTTTTTTACAGATCTTTCACAAATTCTAGAAACAAGATATTTTTATATTTTGACAAAAGTTTACAATTAATATTAACAAAAAATACAAAGCAGAATAACTAATAATATTCATGAAACATATAAAGATAATATATTTAGAGAAGCTTCGTTCATTTCTTTATATTTGATAGATTCTTGATCTCCAACGATTAGAGAGAATCCTCTATAGAATCGATATATGTTAGAATATTTAGTTTTTATTCTTCTTACATACAATTTCAGTCATAGTATATGTATTCTACTTTGGATGATAATCATCTGATAGAAAATATACTGTCGTGCTACTAAATGATATAACCGAGACATTTTTTATTTTGAAAATATTGGGTCAAATTTTGAAATTCTGCTGAGATAGTTAACAAATATTTAAACTTCTGCTTTTTGTTGTTGTAAGCTTTGAGAAAGACCCAAGTTTAATCATGAAGAAAACTAATTGCTCTCGTTTAAGGAATAAAGAAAAACTATTCTCTGTTATTTCATTGTATCAAAAAAAACATAATAGTATATTATAGTTCCTAGGATTTCGATTTACAAGCATGATATTGACAGAAAAGTTTATGCGAGCTGTGATAAATTCAGTAAATGCATTAAAAAAAATGATATCTTTGATATTTTTTTCTCTTTCGGCATGCGATGTTTCCTTTGACATTGAATATATTATTTGTTCCCTTAAATGTTAACAAATTAGACATTGATAGAGTTAAAAAAATGTCTGACAGGAAAATCAGCAATCGATATTTCCTTTACTTTTTACAGTACAACATCACAGAAAAATATATTCATCGTACAATATAGATTTACCAAGAAGAGAAATAACAATAAATTTAGAAAATTTGAGAAGTTAAATTGAAGTATATAGAAATACCTAAAGAATGAATGAAATACACATATTAAATAAAATATACGAAGTGTTAGTTATAATTTATTAATTTTTTCTTTGTGTGATATTTATGTTATAGTTATAATTATTACGATGGTATTGGAAAATATTTTGAGATAAACCACTGTATCCAACAGATGAATATGAGCAACATATCAAGACGCATACGAAATTCTAACACCAAATTTCTTCTATACTCTTGAATGATTGGACATTTGTAATCTGTAGAAGTATGGTCTCCTTTGATGTGATGACATTTAATTCATCATCTTTTATGATCATCTGTATTATTTCTGTTCTTTCTCATATCGTCCACAAATGGCAATTAATCAAGAAGAACAAATCGTTTTTATATGCTCTGGTTGTTTGCATTTGATACATACGAACAATTTTGGGAGCAGAAAGATATTCGTCAGCATCATATATTTGTGCATAAATTGTAATTTTTTCATGGTTTAATATTTCATCATATTTCTTTTTGATCTGTAAGATGGACAGGTATATGATGATTACGTTCGTTTGAAGTTTCTAATATTTCTAGCATTACGCCAATTGACTTACATCTTTTATCTAAATTATTTTTCAGTTCGTTAAAAGATATAGCATTTTTTATCCATTTCAATATTGTAGATCGTTTTGGTGATAAATGCTTTGATGCATTCGGAATAATTTTTATATTATTTATTTCTGTTGGGCATCTCTCTTCTCTACACAAATACATATATAGATCTATGGTTTTTGTTAGAGGCTGTATATTTCTATCTTTATTAATCAATCACACATCGAAATCTAATATCCTACATTGTGTTCTTTAATTTCAGATTCGAATTATAATTTCAGAGATTGAAGATGATTTTCTACTGCAAATTTTAATGCTTGTTGTAATGCTTTTATTTGGTTATTTATTATTACAGCTATTATTATTGTTTTTTAATAATAATGATTGATGTTGTCGTTGAAATGGTTCTGATCTCTTGAATTGTAATTGTTATTATTAATATTTTCCTTTAATGAATTCCTTTTTTTCGTTCATTTTCTTTCTAACTGTGTGATTCATAACTTGCTGATATTTCGTTTTGTCATCACACATTGAATCTATCAAAGAATAATTGCTCTTCAAATTGTATATGATTTGTATTATATCGTTTTCATGTTGTTGATTATTTATTTATTTCTTGATAATGCTTAAATTTGCAGAATTTTCTCTTCTGAATCTGTTCCATCATACAGTCTATTCTTTTGTGCTGCATTCATCTTGTTATAATTGTCATATGTCATTTTTAGTATTGCATTTTAATTAATTTTAATTTTATGTGACTAACGATACGCTGCTCACGTGTAAATACACCTGTACATATACATTTAGTATCTGTCCAATACAGAAAGGAAGAACGAGAACACCTCCTTACTATACAATACGAAAGAAAGTCATGACAATATACCACGTTGATGAATACGAAATGACTAATAAACTCATATTGAAATATGATTTTCATAATAAGGAAAGGAAGTGACATTGAAAGAGCAATTTTAGATATGATGTTACTACTGACATAGAAAAAAACAACGTCAGACTCATTCGGTCTATATTTAAGGACTGAGAAAATTATTCGATTTATTCATTCGAGTATTTTTCATAATAGATCAAAATTACCTGTCAACGAATGCATATTAACATTTTCTGTATCACTGTTTTCTTCTTTCTAATAATTAACTGTAAGTATTGCAATAGTGCCTCATATTTAGAAAATCAAAGATGATTTCATCTTCTTCACATTATTTCTCCTACTCAATATCTCTCATTTTTCGATATATATTCTGCATTCCTAAATTTCCTAGATATGTGTGTTCATCTGTAGAAGTTTATTTAATGATCAATACATACTAAAATAAAAATGTGTCGTATATGTCGTGCTTTGCGACACAATGTACGACATATCTAAATAAGACATGAAAAACTCGTTGCGACATATTTTGTCCAGCGACTGCACGATACATTCTGAAAAGTGATTCGAATCTAGTGTGTAGCGCGTATTTTTTCTGTAAAAGAAAATTCTGATATTTTTTTCAAATTTTTGCCTTTTGATTATTCATATTTTGAATACTCTAGCAAGTCAGATCTTGAGATCTGTTCGGGCTCGAGTTGGTCCCATGTTCATCATACCGCTTTAGAGTAGTTCTCTCTCGCGACACTAAAATAAAATGCGTCACGTTTATGTGTTGTGAATTATTGTGTCGTGTACAAATTTGTCGCGTTCTGTCTGCTCACTATTCATTCACCATTTTGTTGCGCAATACGCTGTTATATCCTGCTTGAGTTTTCAAAATGGAAAAAATTAAATGGAATTAAAATGAAAAAAAATGCCATGATACGCTTTTACAGAAAAAGAATGAAAAATGCGCCGGATAATAGGTTCAAACCACGTTTTCAGAATGTGTCGCAACGCGCACCTCGTGTGGTGCTTTAGTGTGTCGCAAATCAGGACCCATGTAACACACTTTATTTTAATGTGGACCATTTGTCGAGATCGGTATGTGGATTCGACTAATAATTAATCAAGAAATTTCTGAGAAAAAAACATGTTAAAATGAATAAGTTCGTTGTGCCCAATAGAGTCAGTTAAATGAAGGTGTGCGCATGAAAGAGAACGGTGAATGAATAACCAGCACACAGAACAAGATAAAATCATAATGCGACACAGATTTTTGTAGTGGAGTCCACGATTCTATAACGAACGACACATAAACGGCAACACGTTTTATTTTAGTGTGTACTTTAAAAAGGAGTCCTTGTATATTCATTATTAATAAAATAATAAGTTATTGATCTTTATGATTTTATAAATAGCTACACAATCCGATTCTTATGCCGCTGTTGAACCAAATGGTGGTCAAAAAGTTCACGCATTACCATTTCCAAATGGTTTCTATAGAATAATCGTTCGTGGAAATCAAACAAATAAACAATTAACAGTTATAGAAGGTTTAGTGTATATTAATGAAGGAGCTCGACTACATTATCATATGTATGAAGATGAAATGTTTTTTGTTGTAAATGGTAGTCTTCAATTTTATGTTGATGGTAAACAATTTTGTGCAAATGCTGGTACAACTGTTTATATTCCACGCAATGTAACACAATCAGTTCGAAATATTAATTCTAAACCAACTCATGTTCAAATATTATTTTTACCATCAGGCAGAGAAGATTTTTTGGAAAAAGTCAGTATTATTAATGACAATCCACCAATTAATGCTACACAAACAAATCATCTTGCTTTGCAATATGGACAAGTTAATTTAGGTGAAGTATCAAAATGGGAAGATCTCAATTGTGTATCGGAGGGTAGTGTTGTTGTTAAATTATCTTTTCATTTACTGTTTTTAATGTTTTTGAGTTTTGCTTTTAATGTTTTGTTTTCATAAAAAATATATTTTAAATAAGACTATCAATTGATTTCAATCATTGACAAGATCGGAACAATGGAAAATTACAAGAAAATGATCGAATCATATATAATCTTCGAAAGACTAAAATGAGAT
>CAJNSZ010002575.1:0-14810 GCA_905329745.1 Rotaria sp. Silwood2
GATTTTATTACACTTGGAAAGAAAAAAACTAAGAAAATAATTTTGATCGAAATCACGAGAAATGATATTGATGGCTCGAAAACTAAACTTGAAAATCTTTTCAAAACGGCAAAATCTATTCCAGAAACATTAAAAATGCATTCAGTTAAAGTGATTGATGACGATGAATTAGAATTTCGTTATTATTCGGCGTGTTCTCAGAAAAAAACTATAACATATTGATAGTAAACATGCAGATTTTTTAGAACTTTTTGTTTGACTTTGTTTTGATGATTATGTTTGTATTTAGATACTCAATGAAATGTAGAAAGGGGTTTCATTTAATTAAGACTTTGTTGTAAACAATAAGATGAAAAGAAAATAGTAGAAAAAGAATTTACTAATAGAAACATCTAAAAAAAAATACCCAGCTCGAAGGAGGCCGGGTCTTCGTCCCGAGCTGGAGAAACACTAAAGTTTAAGATAGTATGCACTTAAATTTTAGTGGCAAAGAGCCTCTGAGTGTGCCTCAAACCTATAGTAGAAGCATAGTTTATTGAAGCACGAAATGTTCACTTCAACAGAGATTTAAGAGGTCTCCATATATGCTGATGCTATCTTTAGTGGTTAGAGTTTTAGAAATGTCTCTTTGAACGTTTAAACAACGTGTTGAGACATAGTCACATCAAATAAAAAGAACACATGAATTTTCGAAAAAAAGGTGTCACACCGTTAAGAAAAACGTCACACCGTTACGTTTGTTTTTCGCATTTTTTACGTGAAGAAAAGATGTTAGGACAAATTTTTTTAACCATTGTGAAGCTCGTTAAAAGCTCTACAAAATTCGTCCTTGTTGCATTTTATTTGGACAGCGACTTTCGCAGGAAATCACGGCTTAAGGGCAAACACTTCAAATTCAGGGTCCTTTTATGTCACACTGTTACGCGATGAAAAAATCTGTCCAGAGACCCGAAAGTTCGACGAAAACTACTCATTTTTATAGCATAAATAGAGCATGACGAGCTGCGTCTAATGGCGCTTGAACGAACTTTCTAGCTCCTAAAGTTCTCGAGATAATTGGAAAGTAGTATGTCAAAAACGTTACACCGTTACGCTTGGACAAGCCGATATGCTATCCTATGATATTTCACAAAAATGAATGTTTCACCATTTTTCACAGATAAGTTCAAATGAGCTGAAACTTTTAATTTAGAGGTTTCGCGGTATGGGCTTTCATCTCAAACAGTCAAATGAATCATTTGGAAGAAAATCACCAATCTTTATAGTTAGAATCGGGTCCCAAATTCGGCCTTTCTAATCTTGTTCAAAACATTTTTGCTACGAAAGTTCAATACCACAAAATTTTGAAAACGTCATTCCACGCATTGTGATCTGCTCTTTCAAATGAGACTACTCTAGATTTATTCTAGAGCGCTGATTCTACCAACTTGCCATATCTACGTGAGGACGTTTTCTGAACATAATATATAATGCTACCCAAAAATCATCCATTGATGAGATACTTTTATTACCATACAAATATAGCCCATCGTCGGTAGTATTTATGGTAAAAAAATCTCAGTGATATCTCTTGTTCTTCTCGAAATAATAGAGATTTACTGGAAAGTATTGCACTATAAAGTACTCCAAATGGGATCCACCCTGTCATACTTGTATCGTCTATATCTCCAAAATAGTTCATCCGTTTGAGCTGAAATTTTCAGTTTCTTTCTAAGACTCTTAGGCCTACGTAATGTAAAAATATCAGCCAAATCGGTGAGATTGACTGAGCAACGTTGGTCGTGGTTTACGTGCAATGCCTCTTAGGATGGAGTGTGGATGTGAATGTGACTCTACTCAAACAACACTCACACACTAAAAAAACTAAAGGGACCTAAAGGGACCTAAAGGGACTAAAAGGACTAAAGGAACTAAAAGGACTAAACGGACTAAAGGGACCTAAAGGGACTAAAGAAACTAAAGGGACCTAAAGGGACTAAAAGGACTAAAGTGACTAAAGGGACTAAAAGGACTAAAGGGACCTAAAGAGACTAAAAGGACTAAAGTGACTAAAGGGACTAAAAGGACTAAAGGGACCTAAAGAGACTAAAAGGACTAAAGGGACTAAAGGGATAGCTTAAAGGGCCTAAAAGTAAAACGGGATAAATTTTTATTTTTCGTGGACCCCTCACACACATGCATGAGAATAGTGGTATAAATATATAAATTCATTCAAACTTAATTTTCACCAGAAAAAGTGAACAACTAATACTTACACTTGCTATTCTTTTCTGGTGAAGAGAATCATTATTTATTATGGACTAAAAATATGCATAGCCTGTTAAAAATGATTTTCACTTATGATATAGTTGAATAATAAAAGAAAGTCGAAACGAATTTATAATTAATTAATTTTTTGATATATGCAAACAGCTCTTCAAAACCAATCTGCTTAAATTCGAAAATTTTTATGCCATAAGTAAATCGAAATCGTAGCTTTTCCAGTGCCAAAATATTAATTTTATGCGAAAAATAATATATGGAGTATGAAACTTTACATTTATTGATGTTTAAACTGACTTGTTTTGAAGAGTTGTTTGCATATATCAATATAAATTTATTAATAGTTTGGCTCGACTTGCTTTTATCATTCGTCTTTATCATAATTGAAAATCATCTGCGAAACTCTACATGGATTTAAAGCAAGAAAGTTTCAATGAAATCATATCATAAGAAACAAGAGCAATTTTTTGGATAAATGTTGATTTATTTAACTGTTTGTTCTCATTACTATTTACGTATATATTTCTCATATATTTCATAAATCGTAATTTTCACAAAAAATTGAAAGCTCATTCCGCGAAAATCTCCATTTTGTTGGATCAAATTTCGTTATAAACTCACGATTAATCGACCGAAGAAATTGTGATTAACTTGGCGATTCTTATGGCATGGAAACTCTTTAAAGATAAATCGTCTGAATTAAAAACGAACAACATCTTTCATGATTTAAAGAAAGCTAATTTTCGTTCTAGATGATTTAATTTTGAGTCTATTATTTCAATAAGCAGAACGTTTTACAAAGCCATTTCATATTTGTTTTCTAGTTACAGTGCATCGATTACTCAACGCCATAACTATAACGATAATGTTTGTAATTTTTCTTTATTTGTTATAGATTTTTTCAATTTTAGTACTAAGGTTATCAGCAAATGGAACATACGAACAATAATCAAAATATTCAATTAGTGCAATTGAAAAATAGTTTGACAAAATATCTCATTGATTATCTTCAAAATCTTAATTTCTACAAATCAAATTCGAATGATATTAATACAATACATAAAGAAAGATTATCGACTCGTCTCTATATTTCTTTACTCTGTATATTCATGACTTTTATAATTATGTATTCTGCACTTTTATTACGTACAGTCAATGTTACAGTTCACAATCCTTCTGAAAAGAAATTTAAAGAGATCTATGATAAATATCGTGATACTTTAAAATGTCCTTGTTCTCGTGTTAGTGCACAATATAGTGAATTCGCTTATTTTCAAGTTACTTTTCACGAGGTTTGCAATAGTGAGTTCGTTTCACAAGAATGGATTGATGAAGTTTATGGCGCTAATGTTTCATTTATTCCACCAAATGATGTTCGAACTATATTAAGTCACTTTTGGCAATTGATTCGTTCATTCTGTACATTAACAAATATTTATCTTATTGATGCATCGAATGAATTCAATTCAAGCAATTTAGTTAGTCTTTCCGCACAGCCCCAACATATAATAGAAACAAAAATCAATACAAGTCTCAATTTTGCAATTAATTCAGCAATCATAAATCTTAAAAAGAATCTACTTATTACACGTGAAACAATTTTGGTCAATGGACAAATATCAATTTTAGGTACTAATTACTTTTTATACATAGATTTTGTACAATTATCATTTTATCCGCCATTTGGCATTGGTATAAATACTACATACTTTTCAGATGGTTGTTCTTGTGAGAATCATAATGGATGTCCACGTTCGGCTGTTGTTTTTGAGTTCAATGAAACATCCACTTTCGAAAATATACCAGGCATGATGTTCGATTGTTTACCATTAGATGGTGCACTTGCTTCATCATTTGAATGTTTTTATGATTCATGGTGTTTATCATTGATTCAAAATGTATCAAAAAGTAATATGAGATCAGAACCACTTCATAGTCAAAGTCGTTTTGGACATAATACTACTTTAAAGACACTTTTAGATGAACTTATGATTGAACAATTAACTATGACAGTTGTATTTTCATCTTACTATTCCATCTGTAATCCTAAATATTGCACTTACTCATATACTCATAGATTCGATATACTTTTTATCATTACATTTACAGCAAGCGCATTTGGTGGTATATCAGTTGTACTAATATTCATAGCTCCACTATTGATCAAATTAGCATATTGGATAGTTACATTGAGAAAAAGAAATAATTCACTTGGTATTCATAATACAAATCAATCAATAAATCCATGTAAGTTCTTTTGACTTTTTCGAAAGTTCTTTAGTTTTACCTGTAAGTTTTGCTAAAATATCGACTGATTTAAATTTGAGTTTTTATATACGTTTGTAAAGTTAATTTCAGGTAAGGAAACGAAATATATACATTCACTTCGAGATTTGGATTATTTAATAATTAAGATTTTGTTAGATCTCTAGCATGTCGCATTATAATAATTAATATATAATAGGTAATCTATGTCTACTGATTGGTAAAATGCGACATCATTTCAAAGAAATAAGTATATTTCTCAAACAGATTTTTGTCTCTCAATATGGATGCACTACTTTCTTTTGTGAAACACGATCTGAAAGGAGTGTTGAAGTGTTTAGAGTAGAAATTTGCACCCTCCCCCCCCTCCCTTTCCCCCACAGACCGTGACAGACATGGTCCACGGATCAGCATTGACTATGGCAGACACCTTATATGGTGGATCAAACATTGATTGATGAGTTTAAATGATGATCGAAGATCTTATATAAGTGACATCTAATGGAAAAGCTTTATCAAGTGGTTGCATTTCGACTTTAGCTGGTATACATTTAGCTACAATGAAGAAGTGCGTTCTGAAATGCATAAAATGGAGAGTTTTTCAGGGATTTGGTAGCAACGAGTATATCGAGTTTCACATTTTAATTCCACAAGGGATTGCGCTGACAGCTCTTTTAGCGGTATTTAATTATCATAGGCTAGCAAATGAAAAGATTTGTTCTTCTAATTTTCTTGAATCTTCTACTGATATTTTACAGAACCGCAAGATCTTTCAAGAATGTTAAGATACAAAGCGAGGTAAGATTTCTGAGACCATGAATTTTTTGATGGTTTTCATCTGATCTTGCAAGATCATATAAAATCAGAGGTACGATCGTATAAGATCGTACTGTCTGCTTGTTAGACTTGGATGGAACCTTTTCGATGGTGGTTTTAGAAAAGAAGTTGTTGTAAGTTGATCAACTATCTGAAGATTTTATAAATCGGAGAAATCAATCTAAAAGATCGCTGAGAAATATATGAGAAAGAATTGAGATGCAGGCTCAATCGATTATAAATGCTGTTACTTTTTATCTTCGGGGTGTCCTAGAAATGAACTGGTTTTTATATTTTGAACACAGGATGCCCATAGAGATACCATGGTAACGGTGAAAAGTCGGATCATCGGTACGGATGAACAATGCACCGGTTGTACGAAGGATCCGTTTGTAACAACAGACTGGATTTGAAGTAGCTTGCTGCTACTCAACAATGATGTTTATTATTTACTTCAAATATCCAGAATATGTCTACTTTGCATTAAATGAAAGCTTATGCAGGCGAGAGAGAGAGAGATAGACGAATAATGGTAACAATGACAAAGATATGATACAGAGGAAACGGAAAGACGAGTGATGGGTGACATCGATATCGGCACACCGTGGCCCCGGTACACACCGATCAATTTTTAGCGAATCCCTATTTCAATATTATGTAACACATACCAGAAAGTTGTGCATTCATTTTTACGTTTAGTAGTAGCCTATTTAACAGTACAACGTTTTTTACAAATGTTCCTCGAAATTTGGGATATTTCAGAATATCGAATCAGTAAGAATCTAGAAATATACGGTAACGAACGGTGTGTACGAGACAGTCGATAATGCGAACTCTAAGCCATATACATAATAGTATTAACCGATCATCACCATAGACTCCTGGTGTGCCAATCGACATGATTGGTCTTAATTATGAGAGCGAAACTCTATAACTAAGTAAGCATTGTTATAACAGATGAAACATATTTTTCATGGACAAAGGTATTGATTAGGCTAGGCATACGATCCGTTAGAGCATGAAGACCAACGGGGATGGTCAATGGATGAGCACTATCGAGTGAACTGTGCCTAAATGTCTCCGGCTAGTGGTAGCAACCGGTCATCATGATACATTTCATTCATCCTAATCGACTTTATTGATTAAAATGGTGTTGGTTAAGATCGTATTCCTACGTTATTTCCACAATTATGTTTGATATTCGGATATTGGAGATCAGAGAACCTATAATCCACCATTGCCATTGCATCCCTAGACATCACTAACTTTTTATTCACAAATATAAAGTGCTTTAGTACGCATCTAATCTGGTTTAAGCATTTCTAATTAAATCGTAAACATCAATATTCGAAAAACCAGTTCTTGCATATTCTCAGTATTTGTCTCATAAACTTCAAAAGATCTTTTAACACTCATGTATGCTATAAATATAGAAAATCGCTCCCTTCAACTATTAATCGTTTTCTACTTTTTGATTTATTTACAAAGTCAGATTTGTTAAATTCACTTTAAATATAGTAAACATGCTGTACAATCAACATATTTTTCTAAATAAATTGTTTATTCTCTTTCTTTAGTACGTTTCATCATAACAAGACGATTTAATCTTCGTTTGACTATTCAAAACTTGCTTCAAAATCTTAATTTATTTAACAGTTCATCTCAAAATCCAAGTGTTATACAAAGAGAACGTTTTACAACTCGTATCTTTCTCGTGTGTATCATTAGTAGCATAATCATATACAGCTTTTATATAAGTCTAGCAAATCAAACAAAAATAATCATTATAACTAATACAACTCAAGATGAATATGAACAACTTTGGAATTTGCATTCAGATACACTTTATTGTCCATGTTCCGAAATTACTATTCCATATTCTAATTTTATTCAAATTATACCTATATTTCATCAACTATGTTCAAGTATGTTTATTTCTCCTGAATGGTTTGATGAACTGTCGCATGCTATGGTCGTGGATATTTACCAGTATTCCCAATTCGCAGGAACAATTGGTGCACATTATTTCAAAGGTCTCGCTGCATTCTGTTCAATAGCAGAGCAAGCAGTGAATAATTCCTATCGATTATTTTCTGCTAAAACATTCATTAGTGATCGTATATTGCCTAAAAACATCTTTGATAACGAAGTCAAAATTCTTGTTGATACATTCAACGAATCAACATTTTCTGAATTGTATCGTACTTTCTCACTTACTCGAGTGGCGGTAGAAACCAATCCATTTGCTAGCAGAATAGGACAACAAGTTACATTCTTGGTAGATAACGAATATCAAATAAAAATAGAATCAGGACAAATAGAAAATCAGCGTATGAAAGCACCTGGCGCACCACCTTGTACTTGTCTGTTGCCAGATGATGACTGTTACGCGTATGCATATGTTTACAGTTTTACGGAAACATTCGACATGACTAAAATTAATGGTTTATTGATTAAATGTTTCTCGACTGAATCGACACTGTTCTCAACTTTAGAATGTTGGTACAATCATTCTTGCGTGGAACTCGTCCGTATGCATTATATCATGAATGGCGTGACCAATATCATTGATATTGCTCCGCTTGATGAAAATCTTCCAAGTAAATTTTCTATAAATGATACAATTGAAGTATTGATAAATGCACTTCTACTTGAGAACTTTACTATTAACATTTCTTATGATCAATACTATGCTAAATGTGCTCCATTGTCTTGTATTTATACTATTGAAGAAACTTTCGATTTTATTTTTCTGATTACTAGTATTTTGGCTATTTATGCTGTTTTGAACAAAATTTTTCGATTAACTTTACCATTTATTGTTCAATTAACTTTGATCATTTGGAATCGAATTCGAAAAGAAAATTCTCCTCCTAATCAATCGACACACATTCTTGAAGACACGCAACATAACAGTAAGTTAAGCAAATAAAATTTGTTTTTTGTATTCTAAAGAATGACGCCATTTAACAATGTATGATAATCGATTTTACTTTTCAATTGACCTTTTGCATTGTTGCGAATCGCAGCCATTATAAAATTGAAAGAGTATTTGAAAAAATATTTTATCAGAAGTTTAAAAAATACATTTAATGAAAAGCATTCAACAAACATTTGGAGTTCCAGTTTGGAAAAAGTAATCGATTTCATGAAAAAAATTGTTCTTGAAGTTCATTAAAATATTTCTATGGCAACAACACTTTTTTGGTACAGTAAAAGAGAGTTTAAAAATCTTTGTCATTTATTTGTATTTTTCATAAAATAGATTCATCAATTATCATAGTATATTATTGAGGTTTTTTTGAGACACAGTTGAATAGAATTCAGTTATTAAAAAACTAGGTGCTAATTTACAGTAGCATACAAAAACTAAAAATACGAGTCGATGTTTGCTTAATATTGACAGTCATTTCTTTGGACCAGTTTCAACGATGAAAAAATAGGATTTATCATTTGCTGTAAAATAGAATTATTCAAAGGAAACAAATATAGTTGATAAATATTTAATTTAGCCTTTGGTGATAAGCATAAATGGTGCAAATGTGTTTCTAATTGGTTTTAGTTCATCAACAGTCGACGACAGAGTTCAGGATGTTTCTCAAATACACTGTCTAAGATAAATTTGTCTCTATTATTGATAGTTTTATTCTCTTTTCTGTTGCACTTATTCCATATTAAATCTCTTCATAAAGAAAACTCAAGTGATAATCAATATACATAGTTTTACAAAGCATATGAATTTCTCACTGGTATCTAAATTTCTGACAATGAAATATATTGTATTACCAATATTCTTATGATGACGATTTGAGTATAAGACATTTTCGATCAGTTCAATTGAAAGATATTGATATGAAAACTTTCATAGAAGTGCACTATGAAATAAATCTTCAAATATCCTCCTGACATTTTCTTCGTCGAAATCCGATACAAGCGAAATTTCACAGCGCATTCTGGACTTGTAAAAAGATTAATTTATTCTACCAGAGACGGAAACAAAAACGGAACCTAATTTGAATGTATATGCTGACGAATCAAATTGATTTGCAATTTTTAAATGGTCTATATCTCTTTAATCAATCTCAAATTTGAGCAATAAAGTTCATTTTGGTGGAAGGTTCATGCACTTTCTACCTTGTCCTTTTTAATATTTGTCAATCTCTTTGCGTAGAGACTTTACTAGTTCAACTATCATTTGTATATTTTTAAAGGGGGACAATGCTAGACAAAGCATTTTCATTTGTAACTTTCCATGACTATTCGTATTTCCACATACCTGGCAGTTTTATAACACAATGCAGTATTTAAAGTTTCCAATGTTTTGAACCATTTTATAAATGTATGGATTAAGCTTTATCTTTGATATTGCGTGTATTTGTTTTCCAATTTCATGATCGACAATATAATTATGAATAAATTTTTATCGGACGCTTTACTAAACTGCTACATATTTTGATTTTTTTAATTAACCTTAAAACTGATTTTCAGTAACTTAAGCGACATGCAAAACATCGCAGTTTTCTAACTCAAAATTTGTGTGAATGAATCAACTAAGTTTTAGTGTTTATTAACTTCTGTTCAGATCTGGAAGCAGAGACAAATTTTGACTGTCATTCGAAGTTTGTACATTCATTTTCCAAATATTTGTGCCTTTCCCTAAGCAGATGATACTTGTAGCAACGTTAATTATGGCAATCGAAAAACTTTTCTGTTATACAATCAATAAGAAGAAATAATTGTTCTTATGAAATTCAGGGCCTAATATATTTTGAAGAAACCTATTTGAAGATTTTGAGTTTCTCTCAATTCATAGATTTAACATAAAGAGAAAATTTAGCAAACGATTTATGTGAGATGTGCTTATATTTCGCCGTCATCTACTGTTTCGTTTAGGAGTATTTTGAGACTAAGACTCTCACTTTCGATTGTAGACATTTACCAAGCCCACAACTTTCCGAGATTCAGTCGTTCCCAGGTTTCAACATTCACTCAGTTGGATTGGAGAGAATGTTAATCATACAGGAGATAGTCATACAGTTAAGAAAAAAAGATTTTGTTAGCTGTGTAGATATTTAGTGTATAATTAAACTTTTCTCCAGTACGATTAAGTGAATGATATAACTCGGGAATAACCGAACCTCTGAATTCTTCGTCTGTTCTCGGGTTCGGTGGATGCCTACTCGGTTAGTCTCGGTCTTGATAACGATGAGCAGGTATATAATAAGACAGGAGAATACCTATCAAAAATCAGCACTTTTCTCAATGATAAGCTTAAGAGGAAATTTATTGAAAATGGCGAATATATTTTTGTGTCAAGAACCTCAAGACTAAGGATTCATCGATATTGAAGATTTCTTAACAAAGATGAAAATCCCAGAGACTCTAGTAAGTTTTATTTGAGATTTTCTTTGCTTGATTTCATCTAGTCATGTAGATAACAGGGCAGATCGATTATCAAAAAAGAAAAGACAGTTATTCGGTCAGTCTCACTTGAAATGACGAGGAAAAGTACAATTTGAGCCTGAGAGAGCGACGCTGCAGATTTTTATCTAGTCTTAATATATTCCTAGCCTCACTTTCTCATAATTGATACTTGTTCTTCTAGTTCTGAAGTCTTCATACATCACTCGAATCCGAGAATATATATCGAAATTCAATCTTTTTCAAAATGAATCTAGTACAAATGATACTCAACGACAAGAAATTCTATCGACACGTCTGTTTCTTGCTTTGGTTATTGGTTTTACAATTGTTCTTTTTCTCTACACTGGATTAGTCAAGCGAACTACTACCATGACAACTTTGGCTCCTTCAATGTCAACTTGCATAAATCTTCAGAAACATTATTCTGACACACTTCAATGTCCTTGTTCCTATATGTCTATACCTTACAATGAGTTTATTATCTTTATCAATGCAACATTTCATCCTATTTGCTCCAGTAACAATTTTTCCAATATATGGTACAACTATTTTTATGTTTACCAAAGTAATCTGCTTTGGTGGCTTCAACACAATGATTTTCGCAGTTGGTCTA
The DNA here is from genome assembly GCA_905329745.1 of Rotaria sp. Silwood2. Lineage (NCBI taxonomy): Eukaryota > Metazoa > Rotifera > Eurotatoria > Philodinida > Philodinidae > Rotaria > Rotaria sp. Silwood2. The sequence goes on from CAJNSZ010002575.1 coordinate 11,381, forward strand.
TCCTCTTCTTTAATTTTCTGGAAAAATATTGTGAACAAGCAATCTCAACTGTCACTGGTGCCATAGAACAGTTAAATTTAGTATCATTTGTATCGTCTGAAGTTATGTCTCCGATTCTATTTAAAACTCAAGTGGACATGGCGATCAAATTATTTCAAAAGTCAACTTCGATATCATTTGCTCGTCAACTTCAAATGTTTCGTGAAATTACTCGAGGAAATGGTTTAATATCAAATTTGGGAACTAGTGTAGAATTGAAGGTAGATCGAATAGCTGTCAATGCCTCTATTCTTGTTTTACCAAAAACTTATAATAATGGGAATTGTTCATGTGCAACTTCGAGTACTTGTGTAGAATTGGCAAGTTTCTACAATAGCACTCAACACGCAGTTTACACTCTTGAAAATATCTACACTGGATGTTTTTTACTTGACTCAATAATTCATTCATCACTCTCTTGTTTTTTCTCATACTCGTGTATGATCAATCTCATGGAAGCGACGGTTCTTGGAAACCCATATTCGATTAGAATACCGAACATAATTCCCATCTCAGCACTACAATTCTCGTCATCAAATTCAAACTTTAAAATCAATGACACAATCGAAACAATAGTCTATCGGTTATTTATTGATTCTTGGTCAAATGAAATTTCTTATGACCTATATTATAATGCGTGTGCACCAACACATTGTACTTATTTATATGAAAGACGTTTCGATATTCTATATGCAATGACAATCTTCTTGTCTGTTATTAATGGACTTTTACTTGGTCTTCGTTCTGTTGTTCCAGTGTTAGTTCGACTGACATACAAACTACAAAACCGTCTCTGCAATTAATCTAAATAATAGAGGCATATCTTATTTGAAACTTGAATAATATACATTCCGCTAAACGGTCACATAACGCAAATATATGAAACGGTCGTTTTCTTATAATTGTTGTAACCTATAAAACTTGTTTATGAGAAGAAAGTGTCCAACTTGAAACTAATTTGTTTATAAGCCAGGGTTATTGACAATACTTATTGAACTAGTTTCACTGAGATTTTAATCATTAACTAATATCTGAATGACTTTTAAGAGCCTCTGCTCGAAATAATTAGCAATTACTAGGCGATCAGTGTTTCAAATCAAACATGTCGAACCGAACAATGATAAATAGCCTAAACAATCAAATAAGAAACTCGTTTTGAGTATTGATAACATGTGGTTCAAACCGGAGAAAAACCTGTCACTTAATCGATCAGCATAGTGTGCACGATAATAATTTACTAGTATACGACTGCGTTTTCGAAAAAAAGAATATCGTGATGACTTGTGTGAGAACGGTTCAATATTTTTGAAATATATTAAAATTGTAGAAACTCGGCTAATATCATCGTCACTGTATATTGTTCATGCGCCCAAGTCATCTGGATTAGGCACAGGGTACAAGTCGGATCCACTATCAATATAATTCTTTTACGAAGCAGACAGCTGCAGAAAACACAATAAATAAAATACATTGTAAAATTGTTTCTTGATCGACAAATTAGTATTTGCAGTCTGTAAAACAATTATATACAGATGTACAGGAGATAAATCTGCCACATGAATTGTTCTAACCATGACGAGATTGATTTGAGTGAAGATAAGATATCTACCAGATCCTCTGGATTCTATAACTGGAACAAGCTTGGACAAGTCTTTAATAAACACCAGAAGTTTGAGAAGCTGAGAATTATTTTAGCCGAAGAGCAGAAAATATCAGAAAAAAGTCATTGTAACCAGATGATAATCAGACAAGTATAAAATCTATTGAAAATAAGCTTTTCATTGAGCGAAATGTTATTCAAAAGCGAAAAAGATTGGAAAGATACTGTATCTATCAACATCCTACTAATAAGAATCAGACATTTTTAAGCATCATGTATGTGTTTATTTCAAATGTGACTGTGCATTCAAATATCCATTTTGATATGGATAGATGTGAATACGAAAGCGGATGTGTATGATTTCTTTGCGACGTAGCTGATAATACCTATAGATGAATGTGTGTTTTCAATGAGCGTGCATAGCATGAGTCTTAGTGGCTATGATTGAGCAAGTGTTCTTGCTAAGTGCCATAAGCATTGTTGTGCATGGAAATAGGGTTATATAATTTTTTTCTGACTCATCTTAAGATCTCTTTACGAAAAAAAAGCAAACCTTTATATCCGATGTTAGATAATAGATAAAATATACTCATAGATAATATAATACAGCCGGAAAGATGAATGCTTTCTCACATTCAAGTAAACGAGTTAGTAAAAGCAAAAGCAAGAAAACATTGCACAAGAAATATCGAACGGAACGAAGCGAAAAAGAGTAAAAGTTTTATATAGACAAAAAGAAGTCCGACAACAAGTATGACGTGCCATAAGAGTATTTTCCAAAGAGGAAAAGCTGATTTAACTTAGCTGAAAATCAAGAGTAACTAAAATAAATCCTTCTAACTCATCTTAACTCACCCTAACTCGCCTTAACTCCTTCTAACTCACTTCAATTCACTTTAACTCATCTTACATCACCGCAACTCATTTCAGCTCAGCACAATTTCTGAAAAAACCGTGATTTTTATTGCACGAGAATTTCATACCGTTTGAAACTCGAATCAAAGTTGATATATATTTTTGAAGATAGCTCTCAGTTTTCTATTAAGACAACTAAAATGATGAAAATCAGACTTGTATACACTCCGTTAAATTCTTGTTTTGGATTGTAGAACAAAGAATTTTTGTTAACTCTTCATTGAGTTCAAAGGTATGCACTTTGAATGATGGTAACGGATTCTTACCGATTATTTTTCTGTTCCTCAAGCGTGAATAAAATTGGAACAAAGAAATAAATTTCTGATCGCATCTGGGATCAAACTGCAACGAAGAGATTTGAATGCTTTTGTTCTCTTTCTTCTATATACCTTTTAAAGTTACTCATTTCACTCTCGAAATCGCCTGACTTCAACATCTATTATTTGTTTGCTGAAGTTCAAATAGCACACAGTCATACTATCTTCCAAAATAGGCTAAATATTGCAATTCTGCTGTGAACGTTGAAGAACCGTGTTTTTATTTTCTGTTATGTTCGATCTCGTAACTATAGTTTTCGGTTTTAAAGATAGTTGTTGTTGATTGAAAAAATGAACTTTCATTCCTTTGGACGAAACATTCTAATTTTATTTCAAAACAGAATCATAGTTGTCAGAAGAATAACTTTTATGAGAATCGAGTATTTCAAGTGTAAATTTCATGTAGGGTGTGGGGTGTGGGTGTGGGTGTATGGTGTGGGTGTGGGGTGTGAGTGTAGGGTGTGGGTGGGGGTGGGGTGTGGGTGTGGGTGGGTCTGGGTGTAGGTGGGGGCGGGTGGGAGGGTGACCTACTGGTCATTCAGACCCACGGCCACCCACA